>JAJOOR010024168.1:0-16157 GCA_036250505.1 Solanum acaule | reverse complement strand
TAATAAATATTATTTTCAAAATTATGTTAAAAAAAAGTACTACAAATCACAATTGCTAAAAATTTAAAATATTTTTTAAATCATATAAAAATTTCAATAACTTCTCAAATTCCATAATATGACATAAATTAAAATAAAAAAATAATATATATTGAGAATCTATTTCAAGAATATTTCTAATCCCCTTACCATAAAAAATATTTTCAATTTGATTGTAAACCCACTTTAAAGCTTGAAGCTTTGTTCATTAATGGTGGTAGCATTTTCAACTCCTTTCAACAATAACATAACAATTTGAGTTCGAAATTTTCGATTCGATTGTAGACCCACTTTTAAGCTTGAAGCTTTATCCAATGGTGATAATATTTTCAACCTCTTTCATCAACCATAAATTAATTTGAATAAAAAATTGAAATGAGGTCTCTTGATTTTCATGGAAAGGACATGCTCTTGTGTCTTTGTTTAGTGATATGGTAGTTCAACTCCTGGAAAATAATATTTGGTTGTTCAAATCCCCTGCGTCTCAACACAATATGTGTGCAGTTTCTGGGAGAGAAGAATTTCAAACAGAGAATTGGAGCAGTAAAATTAGAAGAAGGTGAAGAAATTAACGAAGAAATTGCCACAATTGCTTTGCGCAGATCTGTTAATTTCTTCTCAGCTTTACAGGCTACTGATGGCCATTGGCCTGCTGAAAATTCCGGTCCTCTCTTCTTTCTTCCACCTCTTGTAAGTTTTTTCATTTGGATTTGTAAAATTCTTTTAACAAATTGGAACTGCTAAAGCTATTGTCCCCCTTCAAAATTCAGGTTATGTGTTTGTATATCACTGGGCATCTTAATACAGTTTTACCAGCTGAGCATCGTAAGGAAATTCTCCGGTATATATACTGTCACCAGGTATATGACGTAATGTCACAACGACTATACTGCTCAATCAAAATTAACTTTGCAGATTTTTGAAGAATTTAACTTACTTACAATGACATGTGTATAAGTTAAACTTTTTAGCCGGTTATAGCTGCATCTTGATGTTATCATCTCAAGATACCATACACAGTGGACGGCTCGTGGTGGAGTCGAAAATTTTATCGAGGGTACTAAAAGATATAAAATTAGACACAAGTAAAAAATAAATAAATAAGGGGACTCAACATATAGGGCGTGTTTGGCCATACTTTTTTTTGCAGTCGAACTCCCTAAAAAAATGTTAGACCATAAAATCCGGAGTTTAACTTTTAGGAATTCGAAAACACAAAAGAGTTGGTTTCACTTTTTTTTTCCACTTCAAATTACTCACAAAAATTAAAAAACCAACTCTAATTTGTATTTGTTAGAACAAGAATAGTATATACAATCTACTTGAAAAATGATTGTAATGTAAAATAATGTCCTAGTTCGAAAGAGAGTCTAATATAGTATCTATAAATAGGGTCTTAATATAATAATGTAGATACATAATTCAATAATATTTTTCTCTATATTTCTCACATGGTATTAGAACTTCTATGATTCTGATAGAGAATCAAAAGGTTCTGCTGCTGGCGGGGATATGACTCATATATGCCGCCAAAAAAATCATGCTGAAAAAGACTGATTTGAGAAGCATTCAGGCAAGAAAAGAAGTCACCTTGCTTCTTTTTGGTGACTTCTTAGATCCGCGAGGGGTATGACTCATATATGCCGTCTGTTTGGCCAAAAAATAATCATGTTGAAAAAGATTGATTTGAGAAGCATTCGGGACAAGGAAAGTAGTCATGTGCTTCTTTTCGGTGGCTTCTTAGATCCGATTTGCGTAGCACTGTGCATCTTTCCAGTGACTACTTTTCAGATCTGATTGTGTAACACCGTGCATCTTGTCAGTGACTATTTTCTCATATCTAATTTGCATAACACTATTTATCTTTTCGATGAATACTTTCTCATATCTAATTTGCATAACACTGTTTATCTTTTCGGCAAATACTTTTTCATATCTAATTTGTGTAGCATATATGAGTTGTGTTTGTGTAGCGCTGTGCATCTTTTCAGTGACTCCTCATATATGACTTACATAGTTTTCCTTTTCGTTAGTGTTGTGCAAAAACCAACACCACCTCAAGGTCTAGCAACCTCTAGACATCCAAAGCATTCCTTACATTTACCAAGTCCCTCACTGGTCCTCGTATCAATCACATTTGTAACAAGCTCTGTACATATGACCTGCATGCACCAACTTGAGAGAGAGTGTTAGAATAGGAGTAGGGACAAGAATGGAATATAAAATCCTACTTGAAAAAAATAAGTATAATGTAGTATCCTGGTTGGAAAATGATCTCAATGTAATAATATAGATACACAATTCAATAGATTTTTTCCTATATTTCTCACAGTATTTATAGCCAAATACAACTCCAATTTTTAGATATCATTTTTCACTTTGTGCAAGGAATTGGAGAGAATAACTTGTATATTATTCAATAGGTAAACATGTATAAATACAAGCTAACTAATATAAGGAAAGAAATAAAGAAGAAATCCTAAGGATCTAATGTCTATCTATATCTTTGTACAATATCAAGAAACCAATATACATATATTTTGTAACACTTTAAAACAAAAAGTACTTTTTTTTAAATATACCCACAATTTTCATGGCCAAATACCCCCATAGCATATACAAATAAAACTAAAATTTTAACTTAGCTAAACAATGTAATTTTCCAGGAAGGAGTGTCAATGACACCCCTTAGCATAAGGTGGCTCTCCACTGGTGTACACTGTCAGCATTTTGAAGTTAAACTCATTTCTAAATTGTTGATGACGTTTCAGAATGAAGATGGGGGATGGGGTTTGCACATTGAAGGTCACAGTACTATGTTCAGTACATCACTGAGTTACATATGCATGAGGATCCTTGGAGAAGAACCAGATGGCGGTGAAAATAATGCGTGTGCTAGAGCAAGGAAATGGATTCTTGATCATGGTAGTGTCACTGCAATTCCTTCTTGGGGGAAAACATGGCTCTCGGTATGATTAGATAACCTTATAAATTTTTAGAAGAATGTATATTATAGTAGGATTTAAGTTATATACACTGTTGTTTAACTTATTGGTTATATACTACATACATGCCTTTGCACTTATTGTGGACGGTTAATTGAAGTTATCATTTAGGTGACCTGATTTTGCAAAAGTTCTTTCTTATGGTTAGTAATATAAGAGAAACTAGTTAAATTATATCATTCTCCATTGTCAAGTACTAAACCTTGTAGTGTCATGTTAATGCCTTCTTGCTGATAAATCCTCTTTCTTCTCATTCAGATTCTAGGAGCTTTTGAGTGGTTAGGAATCAATCCAATGCCTCCTGAGTTTTGGATTCTTCCATCTTTTCTTTCCATGCATCCAGGTTGGTCTTTTTTTCATTGCTCATGCATATGCATCCTAAAATAGTCGGTTCATTTCGTTGTAGATATTAATTTTAGGGATTTGCTATGCAATGTTTTCTGGTTGATGCCATTCTCTATTGGTGTCGATATATTGATCTTCCAAGTGTTTTGACTCTTAATTTAAATGCAGCAAAAATGTGGTGTTACAGTTGAATGGTCTACATGCCAATGTCTTATCTCTACGGGAAGAGATTTGTTGGTCCAATCACGCCTCTCATTTTACGATTGAGGGAAGAGTTATATGATCAACCATACAATGAAATTAACTGGAAAAAAGTACGCCATATATGTGCAAAGGTAAGACTATCAAGGGTCGTTTGATTAACGAGACTAGAAAAATATCTCGACATAATATTTGATAGTATTTATCCCTCTAAAACTGTCTACAGACCAAATGAGTCCTCAGTGTTGAAGTTAGCATATATATCTAACTATTTTCTACAAATGCTCACACACAAACTTGTTGCTGCAGGAGGATCTCTACTACCCTCATCCATGGGTTCAAGATTTGATGTGGGACAGTCTCTACATGTGTACCGAGCCTCTATTGACTCGTTGGCCTTTCAACAAGCTGAGAAATAAAGCTCTTGAAGTTACCATGAAACATATACATTATGAAGACGAGAATAGCCGATACATCAACCATTGGATGTGTTAATAAAGTATGGCAACTTATTCATTTTGGACAGATTACAAAATACCTGCATTTTCTTATCGACTTCAATCATTTGACACTTATGTAACATATGGATGGTGTAGGTATTGTGTATGCTTGCATGTTGGGTTTGAGGATCCAAATGGCAGTTATTTCAAAAAACATCTTGCTCGGATTCCAGATTATTTATGGGTAGCTGAAGATGGAATGAAAATGCAGGTTGGTTGATCCAAATTATTTTTTGTAAGCAAGGAAATCATACTATTTCACCAACCACAATGAGTTAAGAAATAGGATTTCTTTAACACTTAATGCGTGTTTGTAAAATAAAAAGAACTATCCCCTTCTCCTATTCTGAAGTGATGCAAACAATTTTTACTGAAATTGGTGAGTGTCATTGAATTGCAGAGTTTCGGTAGTCAAGTATGGGATACTAGTTTCGCAATTCCAGCATTATTGGCCAGTGAGATGAATGATGAGATATTAGATACTCTTAGAAAAGGACATGACTTCATAAAAGAATCTCAGGTTGGATGTTCAAATCATGATTCATGAGCATAACAGCTCTCTCAAAATATGGACCTTATTAATGTAAGTGACTTCTTGCTAGGTGAAGGACAATCCTTCTGGTGATTTTAAAGGGATGTATCGGCATATCTCAAAAGGATCGTGGACTTTTTCAGATCAAGATCATGGATGGCAAGTATCCGATACCACTGCCGAAGCATTAAAGGCATCTAACCATTCAATGAAATAAGATTCCAACTTCTTGTAATTACTGAAATGTAATAAGATGATAATGCTAGTAGATTGCCTGATATCTTCTTAATTTTGTTTCTCTAGTGCTGCCTTTTGTTCTCTACAATGCCTTCCGAATTAATTGGTGAGGCAATCGAACCTGCACGACTGTATGACTCAGTGGATGTTATTCTTTCCTTACAGGTGAAAACTGAGAAATGTTTACGGTCTATAGCCATAGATAGCAGAAAGTTTGTGGTAGGCACAATTCTCAAAAGTCAAATTATATTGGTTTATAATTGGTCACCTAGGATATTTTAGGTTGTGTTTATTGTTTTTATTCGGAATAATTTGAGATTGAGACAGAATTATAATTATTGTTACAGCCTCCTCGAGTTTCAACCCCATAGTCAAACAAACACACCTATTTATGTTTTAGTGTTTAAGAAAATGGATATTGGGCATACAATCAAGGTAGCTCATGCAGTGAGAGTTCTTTAAGATTTTATATGAATAAATGGCAATTCATTTCTTCAATCAATTTGAGTCAGTAACGTCGTCCAGCATATAGACTTAGTGTTGGAATGTATGCGTTCACCAGTGATTATAGGACTAGGTCTCCTGACAGAATTAAAGTGCAAAAAATAAATAGCATAATGTAAATCACGCACAAGAGTTTTATTTGGAAACCTCCTTGCTCAAGGGAGTAAAACCACGACTTCTCACACAGGATTTTCAATTGTTTTCACTCATCTCAAGCAAAAGTGAATACAAATTATAACCACAACAATGAGACCAAACTCTTAGTCCCACACTAAGTAATACTCCTATTACTTAATGAGCCAAAGCAATGCATCCATTGCCCACTGTATTAACTATCACTAATTAATATAGACTTCAAATCGTCAGACAAAAAGTTAACTCTAACAATGTTCTTAACCTCACTACACACAAGAGTTTGAAACGTTTCTTATAAGAGTGAAGCGAATCCTACAAGTTTAGCACATTACAAGCATTCAAGAACAACAACACACACAAATATCACTTCTTCAGTTGATCAGGTCCCTTGCTGTATGTGTTCTTGTTAAAGATGACCTTCTCTTTGTAAGCTTATGAATTTTCAGAAATTCAAATCTTAGCTTGCCAAATCTTGAGTTTGTGTCTTGTGAGAAGAGACTATATCAAATGGACGCAAACCCCTTGGGCAACACCATTGGCTGAGAGCCTGCTTCTCTAAAAAGACGTGCACCAACCATATCAGAGTTGACAACTGTAACGACCGGGTTCCGTCGTTATAGAAAAGCCAACGGGGAAAATTTTTGGGTCGAAAAACTTTTTTCGTAGTAATTTGGAATTTCCCAACCTAGTCCATATTTGGATGAAATTGGAGTCATTAAGGTGTAGGGAAATCTGGTAGCAATCGGGTGATTTATTTATAATTCTAGTTACATGAGTGGTTAGATAACTCGTTAAGGAATCCGTACGACTTTACGGAATTGAATTCGGGCGAGTAGAACTCTCGAAATCGATCTTAGCGTGAAGGGTATTTTTTTAGCGTCGTTGGTTAAAGGTGTGTTGTGGAATGGGGGTCTTGGAATTATTAAAATAGCTCATTATTTCATGCAAGCCGCTTTGGCGCTGGGTTTTGTCGCTCTAGCGGGGGGTTGTAGCGGGGTGAGGGCCGCTGTGGCGGGCTAGACGCAACTTAAAGTCGTAAATAAACTCCTAAACGACCTCATTCTGCACTTTTCAATTTTTAGAGCTAAAGAACGAACCCAGGCGACTCCTAACAGTTTTCCACCATTCTTGAGGCTAAAAGTAAGCTTTTCACTCCCTGAATCTATTTTTCGATCCGTAGAACGTATTAGAATGGGTAATTATTGATGTGGGAGGGTTTTGATCTAGATTCTATGGTGGAAACAACCCTAATTTGGATACTTGGGATCATGGGTATGATCTAGGGTTGTTAGAATTGTTAGTAATCCGGGTAATTAGTGATTGTTTATTGATTCCCGTGTTATTATGATTGTTTGTAGACTAAGAACAAGTGGAACGAATCCGGAAAGGGAAGGATCAAGTTTCTTAGGGTTTCAAGTTTGTTTTGAGGTAGGTGATGTTGTGATTCTATGATTGTGTGATGTATGTTTATTCTTGCTTCATTATGATACATGTATGTATATGAATGTTGCATTATTGATCACACTTGTTGTAAATGAGATAGATGTATGATGGTTACTATGAAATCTTGACTTAATTGTATGATCTTGAGGATATACTTGTGATTGTGATTGTGGTGTGTTGAATGGATCGGTTGCCACGTTCCGGCATAATTATTTTAATTTTGACCAATTTCAACCAAGTGCCTCAATTTGATCGAAATTGCAATTTTACGTGGTTATTTTCTTAATTCAAATCGACCACATTCTTGGTTATCTTTTTGGACCCAAATCTTTCAACCCAAATTCCTTTACTTCCAATTCCCAATTCTTAGCAGCAATCCAAATCAATTTCCCAAGCCCAACTCCAATAGAAACCCATCAGAAAGCAACAACAATACGTATAACAATTCCAAAATAACCCAAAACCGACCGACCCCTGTTACTCTTCTTCGTGAGAACCAGATGCGAAACCCAAAAAGAACAACAACGAACCAACGTGAACCCAACCCAAAATCGCGAGCAGCATCCCATCGCGAGATCCAGCGACCCGAGTCCAACATCACAGCGTGTCTCTCTCCGTACGCAAACGTTTGAGAATGGTATAGGTGTCAAAATCTTAACGCCTACTTCATTCTTTGCTCACAATCGACGGTCCTCCTCTCAAATCCATTGAGAATGGTACGAATTCCAGCTGTTGGAACCTTATCTTCTAAAGAGGAATTCAAATTTTGATTTTTTTGAAAGTCATCCAAATACTTCCTTTCCCCCCCTCAAATCAGCCCTAGCCTCCCTCTATATAAACTCTTTTCTTTTTTAGTGTGAAAGGTGGGAGACAGTGAAAGGAAAAAGCACAAGAAGAAATTGAAAATTCAATAATAGATGGGAAAAACAGAAGTAGATTTTAGGGTGATAACTCTTATATATAACTAAAGTTTCTGAGTTCATTGCTTTGGAGTTCAAGCTTTCGTCGGAATTCTTTGTTGCTAGTGGTGGAATCGTTTCCGAAAACTCGAGTTCCAGTTCGCTGCCCCCAAAAAGGTATATAATCTCGTTCTTCTTATGGTCTTATTCTTAATCTGAGTTTTGCTTAGTTGGCTGTATTGTTCTATAGTTCAACAAGGATAGGGTTCCCTCGTGTGATTGAGATTCTTGTCTTTCGCTGGTTTAATATGATAAATGTGTATGTGTGGACAATGAATGTATTTTGATACTGTTTTCTAGCCTAAGATTGTCATATTCTTGTTCCTTTTTGGGTTTTCATAGCTGCATTTTGTATAGTCTTCAAATTGTTTTACTCTTCTTAGCCTATTTCTGGCCGTGGTGAATTTGTAACAACATTTAGTATTCGACGACACATTCTTTATTCTTTCACCTCAAGTTGGATGAATGAATCAAGACGTCAAGATTTTGAGTTCATTTACTATCCTTATTGTTGTTTGTTTTGAGTCTTTAGTTGTTTGTTTTGGTCATGTTCATTTGCATCCATGCTCAGCCAGTTTGAGATTTATCTTCTCCTATCACTCTTTTAAATTTGATTCGGAATGTTGCTTTCTGTTTATGTGAGGGTTCAATGAATATATAGCTTGTTGGATTAAGTGGTCTGATTGCGATTTGTTCGTATTATTTGGTGCCACTAACTATTGAAATTGTAGTCACTGCTCTTCATTGTTTTGTTTAGCTCAATTTTGTTGTTTTTTTTCTTCTAATCTTTGGCTTGTAGTTTGGAGTTTAACTATAGCTCTATTTGTTTACCGCTTGTCCTCTTCAATTAATTGTCAATTTGTTAATGAAATAGTAGGTTAGTTGGAGCAGTAACTTGAATATGAAGAGTTGGATCACTATAGCACGGCTTTAGTTCTCTTTTAGTTTTTCCTTTCTATTTATTAGTGTTTGTTGAATTCATTATTTGTTGCCAGTGCTTCATTTATTACTTTCATTCCATTTCTCTTAAAGCTGATACAGTGTTCAAATACCATGTTATTCTTGAGTTGATACCCATCTTGGTTTAAATGTTACTGTCTGAGATGTCTTCATTTGAGTTTTTTTTTAAACTTTTGTTTTCATTTTCTCTTGCCTCATGTGAAACTTGCCTGAGTCTTCATGGACTCTCTCCTCTATCTTTTGCATATTCCCATTGGGCAATAGAGGCCCATTTTTTCCTTTATGAGTCAACCGAATCTTTGAAGTCGAAGAACAAGTCTCCCGAGAATCAACGTACAGGTCCCGAAAAGTAGAAAAATGAGTTGTATACATCTGATATACACTGATATACAGCTGATGTATACAAAACGGGAATTGGGTTAAACCCTAAAAGTAGCAACGAATTTGGCCCAAGAAAGGCTCAAATTCAACGTCCCTCCCTTACTCTTAAATTATTTAATTGCAATTATTTATTGTTTGTTGTTTATTAACTCTAACTTTAGAATTGTTAATCAACTTCATCGAATTCCCCAAAAGATGAACTATATTCTTTATGTTAGTAAAACCGTTTTATCAACTCGTGTATTTGATTTGAAAATCTTTAGTCAAAACTTTTTATTTATTCTTAAATAGCTTAAAATAGTTTTCATACCTTAATTAACCATTTTTTTTTAAATTATTATTTTAAAATGCTTCAAACCATTTCTAATTTAGTTTTTTTTTTTGTCAAGATCCTACTCACTTGCAATTTAATTCAAATATTTCAATTAATATCCTCTTTTATTAAAATTAAAAATTATTTTTTGTTTAACTATTTTCTCAAATTAATCATTTTTCTAAAATATAGTCAAAATATATTAACCAAGTCGAAGGATAACCGCGTGTTAACGGGCGCTTCAAATGCCTTAAAAACCTTCTTGAAGCGTAAATAAGAACCTCTTACCCATTTTCTCTATTTTTTTAAAGACTTAATATGTTAGTGTCTTTTTAAATTTAGTTTTCTTAATTTCTATAAAAAATTATGTGGCGACTTTTTTCTAAGTATTTTTCTCAAACTGTATTATACTTAGAACATTTCAAAAAAGTGATTTTTCTAAAGGTTAGTAAAATTACGGCATAACATAAATGGCGACTCTGCTGGGGGATTCAATAGGTTCTAACCATAACAGACTTAGGTTAATTATTAAAGTTTTTAGCATATGCTTACTTGCTTGCTTCATTTTTCATGCTTATGTGATATAAACTGCTTATTTGTTATTTTTTTATCTAATATGTTTATTTGTTAATGCTTTATATAAATTGTATATTTGTTACTACTTTATAAACTGTCATTCCGTTCATACTTCCTCCAATTCTGGAAAATTTACACAATCACACGTACACGCAAGGTGTGTTTTGCGCACCCGTAAATTTCTTTCAAAATTCCAAAATTTAGGAGAGTTGGCATATGCGCGGGTGTCTGGATCTTTTTCCGTGTGACCGCGTAGCCTCCTCACTCGAGTTGTCCACTCGAAAACCTTGTGTCTAGTAAGCCAAATCTTAGAAAACATAGGATAGAGCTAAGCCACCCCTCTATTTAAGTCATGCATGCATACACCTTAGGTGGATTGATCCCGTGTGTCGATTCCATATTTAAGAAATCCACCCTTATGTCGACGGGTTTCACAACCCAATGACCAAAAACATGTTTTATGCAACGTGATGATGATAGATTGATCTAAACCAATTTTGATATAATGAGTTGTGAAAATTATCCTTTTGTTTTCCAAACTCGAGTTGTCTTAAAATTAATAGCTTGGATTAAGCTATCATAATCACATTATCTTTGACATTTAGGCCTACTTCTGGCATAAAAAGGGTCACATATCTGTTTAGAATGCGCAATAACTGTTTATGTGTTATAATTGCTTATGTGAATATGCTGCTTTATTTTGAGATATTCTAGCTCACTCTTCTTCAAATTATTTTTAGAACTCCTAAGCACAAATATCAATTCACTATCGAACGTCCAAATACCCTTCGAGTCGAAAAATTCAAAACTTCATCTTTCAAATCTTTTCTTTCTCATCTCAGAAAAAGGTTAACCCTCTATCTCAACTCGAAAAGATATTCAAACAAGTCAAACTACGTAGGACCTGAATATCCTTTTGTGAGATACATAGGCAGCCTTTCAAGGTTCGGTCCCCATTTTTGAGAAATCCTATCTTGTCCAACTCTTGCAATGATAATGGAATTTCATCTCAATTGAAAATTAGAAGTCTGTCAATGAAAGAAGCAATCGACTTTGTCTCGACTCGAGTCGACTTTTCTGATTCACTAATCCCAAAATCAAATAGACAAATTCCTGTCTATTTAGTTACTTTTCTATATCCGTGGGCTCGTGTGTCTTCAAGTAGAGCAACTCTTATGTGTTTGTGATCATGTGTGATATTTTGTATTACTTATTACCTACACAAACTAACACATTTGCCTTTTGAGTTATTTTTCTTTTTCAGGTACTCAAAACTAATTTGTGTTAAGAAATTGGTTGAACATTCAAAGTTCTCAAAGATTCCTTTCCCAATTGAAATTTGTTGAAAGGAAAAAGAAAATGACCCAAAATAGTGAGAATACTGGCTTGACTGAAGTTGCTATAGTTCAGCTCCCTGCCATTGACAAAAATGAGTTAATTGCATAGCTGATGAACAGATTTCTGAATTGAGGGTTGAGCTCCAGAAAAAAAAAGATTTGTCAATTTCGACTATCGATGTCAACACTTTAGGTGATGGAAGGCTTCCACTCTATTTTCCTCCTCTGAATTCAAACTTGGAACATTTCCATAAAAACCCACCCTCCAACCCTGCTCAAAATACCTCAACTAACAACTTAACTACCCCAAATCTTCATCAGACCAATACTTCATACCAAGCACCACCTCCTCTTCAAAGCCTGAATCTCAACCCTCAAGTTTTCCCTCCCCTTCAAAACCAAAACGCAAATAACTCTCAAATATTTCCTCAATTTCAAAGCTTAAATGTCAACAATATTCAAACATCCCCTTTCATGTACCAGACTCCCGCAAAAGGCACTCAAAATCCTCCAAACGCTCAACCTTACCTCAAAAAGTAACATTTGATTTTCCAAGCCACACCGAACCACACCTTCACTATACTGGTTGTTCCGAGCTTGACCACTATGAAAAGAAGGAGAAGGAGAAGGAGTGGAGGGCCAAAGAGCAAATGACTAAGCAGATCATGAAGAAAGAGATTGTAGAAGCAATAAAAGAGCTTAATTACTCTTCAGGTGTTGTGGTGTTTAACTATGAAAATTTATGCATTCATCAGGATTTGGACCTTCCGGAAGGGTCCAAAGTGCCAAAGTTCATCACTTTTAATGAAACTGGAAATCCTCTAGCACATCTGAAAGTTTATTGTGATCAACTTGTAGGAGTTGGCAAAAATGAAACATTGTTGATGCGTCTCTTCAGTCGAAGTTTAAATGGATAAGCTCTGGAGTGGCTTACATCACAAGAATTAAAACAATGGACGAGTTGGAATGCACTCGCAAAGTAGTTCACTGAAAGATTTGGACATAACGTAGAAGTTGCTCCAGATCGCTACTACTTGAAGAAGATCAAACAGAGGTCTACAAAAAATTATCGAGAGTATGCTCTTCGTTGGAGAAAAGAGGCCGCAAGAGTTCAACCTCCTATGTCTGAACGTGAGATCACTGAAATGTTTATTCGAACTCAAAAGTCTGAGTACTATGAAAGAATGTTGTGCATGATGGGACAAAAAATGTTGAGATTGTCAAGGTGGGAGAAGCTTTGGAAGATGGTTTCAAGACTGGAAAGGTCACAAACCTTATTGCATTACGAGCTAATGACAAAGCTATCAGAATTAGTGATATGAATATGTCAAAAGGAAAACAAGAAGAGGTATCTATGGTCATGGCTACCCATATGCAGTCGGCTCCACAAAGGAAATATTGACACCACAATGTCAGTCGGAAAAAATTTCCTCGCCCAAACTTTAGGAAGGCTCCTAAAGTGTTTACACCATTAAGGGAGTCTCAAACTCAACTTTATGAAAGGTTGAAAGCATTGGGTATGCTCCATCCCATAGAAGGAACACCAGCCAATCCTTTGGGAAAATTTTATAGGGCATCAAAGATGTGCTTATCATTCAAGAGTTGTTGGATACGACACTGAGAATTGTTCAACCCTCAAGCACAAAATTCAAAACATGATCAACAACAATTTAATCAATATCGATTAAGCCTTCCCAAATGATAACTTATTGGACGTTAAAGAGTAAGTACAAGACATTTCTAAACAGAGTCATTTGAAGATATTCGTCATCAAAAGTTGAAAAGAAGTATGCTCAACGTCGGCTAGAATTCTGTATATGAAGTTATTGTTTCTTTCTTTTGTGAATGCACATTTTATCGTATCATTTCCTTGTATTGGAACTACATTTGACTTGATTTCTACCTTAACGGGATACATAGGCCCCACAACGGCTTGGTCATAATTCCCGTAAGATTTCCATTTCCTTTTCTATTGGAAACTGGGACAAAATTTTTGAGAAGATCTCAAAAATTCATTTGAAGATAGATTTCTTCAACAAGTCAAGACTGAAGATCAAAATGCAACTGGGTTAATTTTGAGTGGATCTGGAAAAATTAAGATGAAATTTTCTAGAAAATCAATTTTGCAACTGGGACATAATTTTTGAGATGGTCTAAAAAATTCCACAAAAATGTCATTTGTTAAAAGACTTATACTTATTATTATTTAAGGCAAACTAGGACAGAATTTTGAGGAGGGACCTCAAAATTCCAGAATGAGCAACCTCAAAATTAACAAAACAAGTTACAAGAGTTTTTCCGTATTTTAGACTGGGACAGAATTTTTGAGGAAGGTCCTTAAAAATTCCATCAAGACTATCTTGCAAAGGACATACGAGTGTGTAGGCCAACCACGTGAAGGAGCATGAACACAAGACCAACACAAATCAGTCTTTCAAACTAAGAATTTTTCTTTGGATGCAGGAACATCGAAGTCACAAAAAATGGCAATGTAAAGCTGTCAAGTGTGACAAAAGGGGTCATTTACACCCATCGTGGCCTCATCGACAGAACTTAGAAAACTTTCAATCTCATTTTATCTTCATTTCATTATGTTGCCTCAAGTGATTTATAAACAATTTCTTTTTATTTTGAAGGAATGTTGAAGACAAACGCTAATAGATTCTTTTAAAGTTTTAAGAAACAACGTGTTGGAGGATCGCTAGTGATGAGTCACGATGAAAGTCACATTTTGGCTCACCACAACCTAATTTTGATAAGCCGAATGACTTAATATAGCGCTTTATCTTTAATTTTATTTTTTACTTCATCGTCGATACTAATGTTTGGTGTCAAGCTTTGCAGGTGATAGTATTGATAAAGTCAGGATCATCTGTGAAATCGACATTAAATCTGAAGATGATCAAAAGAGACACTATCTTAGAAGTGTTGCAAGGGAAAATCACCAAGTCCGTCACATCAGAAAGATGTTGGAGATTGAAATATCCTTATGACAATCAAAGTTATAAAATCGTTACAAGTTTTTGATAATAATTGAAGATGTCAGCAACAAACTCAAATTTTGTTGAGTTTGTCAAGAAAGACGGGATTGACTTTAATCTTCGTGTGAAAGAATTAAATCATTCATCTCGATAATTCTGTCTTTTCAAGAGAGAATCGTAGTCGCGACGTGCATATACGTCAATACAATTTTTTAATATGATTTGTCGCGTAGCAATTTCGGCATATGTGTTTCTTGACAATGTTAGAGTCGAGATTTCAAAATTTGCTGGGTATCCACCCCATAAGTGGATTATGTGTTTTGATTGGCTGATCAAAGATTTTGGTGTATAGTTTTGTTGGGAGATCCACCCATACGTGGTTCAGATATTTGTTTATCCATTTCTGGTTCCTATTTTGAACTATGAACGAATATTATCGAGTCATCCACCTCGTTACAGCTGGAATATTATCGAGCATCCACCTCGTTACAGTTGGAATATTATCGAGCCTCCACCTCGTTAAAGTTGGAATATTATCGAGCCTCCACCTTGTTACAGTTGGAATATTATCGAGCATCCACATCGTTACTATTGGAATATTATCGAGCATCCACCTCGTTACAGTTGGAATATTATCGAGCCTCCACCTCGTTACAGTTGGAATATTATCGAGCCTCCACCTCGTTACAGTTGGAATATTATCGAGCCATCCACCTCGTTACAGTTGGAATATTATTGAGCCATCAACCTCGTTACAGTTGGACAATCATCGAACATCGACCTCGTTACAGTTGGGATATTATCGAGCATCCACCTCATTACAGTTAGAATATTATCGAGCCATCCACCTTGTTACAGTTGGAATATTATCGAGCCTCCACTTCGTTACAGTTGGAATATTATCGAGCCTCCACCTCTTTACAGATGGAATATTATCGAGCCATCCACTTCGTTACAGTTGAACAATCATCGAGCATCCACCTCGTTATAGTTGGAATATTATCGAGCATCCATTTTGTTACAGTTGGAATATTATCGAGCCTCCACCTTGTTACAGTTGGAATATTATCGAACCTCCACCTCGTTACAATTGGAATATTATTGAGTATCCACCTCGTTATAGTTGGAATATTATCGAGCATCCACCTCGTTACAGTCGGAATGTTATCGAGCATCCACCTCGTTGCAATTGGAATATTATCGAGCCTCCACCTTGTTACAGTTGGAATATTATCGAGCCTCCACCTCGTTACAATTGGAATATTATTGAGTATCCACCTCGTTATAGTTGGAATATTATCGAGCATCCACCTCGTTACAGTCGGAATGTTATCGAGCATCCACCTCGTTGCAATTGGAATATTATCGAGCCTCCACCTTGTTACAGTTGGAATATTATCGAGCCTCCACCTCGTTACAATTGGAATATTATTGAGTATCCACCTCGTTATAGTTGGAATATTATCGAGCATCCACCTCGTTACAGTCGGAATGTTATCGAGCATCCACCTCGTTGCAATTGGAATATTATCGAGCCTCCACCTTGTTACAGTTGGAATATTATCGAGCCTCCACCTCGTTACAATTGGAATATTATTGAGTATCCACCTCGTTATAGTTGGAATATTATCGAGCATCCACCTCGTTACAGTCGGAATGTTATCGAGCATCCACCTCGTTGCAATTGGAATATTATCGAGCCTCCACCT
>JAJOOR010024166.1:0-15288 GCA_036250505.1 Solanum acaule | reverse complement strand
AATTGCAATCTCCTTTGATTGCAAAGTGTCGTGTAAAACTCTTTCTAAGATCAATCATATCGGGTCTCCCATAAGAAAACTTAGCAACAAGAGCATATTGCAAGTTTTCTTCTTGGATATACGATTCCAAATCCAAAAAGTTGAACTCACAGTAGGTTCCCCATGAACATAGATCACATGTTTTAATTTTAGTGAAAGTTTTCCATCAGATTTTTGAGTGTAAGTCGATGGATTAGAAATAGACGCATAACTAGGTTTTTCTGGCGTCTCGTCCACAGCTCGAGGCTGGGGAGAGACTGTTTCGGCCATGGAGGCCTAAAACTCCATAAGAGTCTCCTAGTGTGAGAAGAGGCTAGCGTAGAAAACTTGTCAATATTATAACCTATACTATGCCATTTTTTTATTATTTCAGTAAATCTATTCGTCAGTAAAAAAAACATGTCAATATTGATTAGGACTATACAAAACAAAATTGAAAAAATACATAGAGATGCTTTGTTACTTAGAGTTTGTTTGGTATTGCTGTTAAAAATTACTCATTTTTAGAAGGACTTTTTTCAATTGACTTTTAAAAAAAAACTGCTTTTAAAAAAAAGAAAATTGTGTTTGGCAAATTCATTTGAAAAGTATTTTTTATAAGCAAATCATATTTGACTAATCTTTTTTAAAAAGTGCTTTTGAGAGTCAAATTATGAAAACGGAAAAGGGCCTAAAATACCCTTCAACTATGTGAATTGGTACAAATTACCCTTCTGCTTTCAGGCCTAAAATCCCTTTGATATCAACCTTTTAGCTCTATTTTGTCCTCATTTTAATGGACTGAATTATAACCTCAATTAATAAATTTATTAATGACGTGTCACCATCCTGCTGGTTATCCTAACAATTAATTTAAATAATTAAAAAGACCAAACTCACCCGCACACCCAAAAGATCCACCTGTAAAATCCCCGAATATTCTTACCAAACCTGAATACCGATATCTTGAGACTTGAAACTTTAAAGTGATTAAAAAATGGTTTTCTGCGTCTATTGGAGTTTCGAGAGTCAAAATGGAATTTCGTAGATTCTATCGGTCCCGGAATGTGAAATGTGATCAGAGAGAGTTTTCGAAGTCAGATTCAGAGTCTTTTTTAGGATTTGAGGTCTTAAGTTGTGAAATTGTGGGAGCTTAACTTTTGAGATGATTTTGGTCAACATTTGGGGTTCGGATGCTCAGATCGAAATTCCGAGAGTTTTGTTGGATTCAGGGGATGATTTTAAGCTTAGGATGGTCTTGGTTGCTTTTTGTGACGTCATGAGTTTGTTTTTGCCTTTTTAGGCATTGAGTTAGTTTCTTGTGGTTTTTACGAATGTCGTGTCAAGGAGACCCCATATTCAATTTTTGACGGTTTCATTGAGTTCGAACATCAAGTATAATTGATTATCATATGTGGTTTGTGTGCACGGGGTTCTGAACGAATCCCAATGGTCGATCTGATGTTTTGGTCTTAGCTGTGTTTTCTGGTGCTGCAGGCCTCGCTTAAGCAAGACCCACAATTTTTAAAAAGAACCCATGGTTGCTTTTTCGACATCTAAGAGGGATTTTACCTGTCATTTTTGGGGTTTAAGCCCCATTTTTTATTTTTGAGATTGGATAACTCTTGGTGGCGATTTTTTAAAGAATTTCTTGTGGTAAATCATTTGGGTAAGCTTTTGTAGACACGTAATTTTTGACCGAACTTAAGTTTAACACCATTTTTAGAGCTTAAATATTTTATAAATCTAAACTAAATATTTATGACTTTTATCTTATTTTTTTAAAATTTATTTTAAAAGATTTGAAAGCAACAAAAATAGAATCACTTTTTAAGGTAAGTTTTATTTTCAATTGTTTAAAAAAGAAATGAAAAGTTACAAAAAATATATGTTTCTTTAATTTTAATTTAATAAATAAGCTAGTATTTTATAATTACAATTTATTATTAGCTACTTAATTTTCTACAGGTTTAAAATAGATAAATAATAGTTTAAAATAGGTAAATAATATTCTTATCATTATATTATCTTATATATTAATTATGAAAGAAAAAATAATAAAATAAAAATAAAAACCCCCCACAACCCCACGTACACCTCACACTCCCACTCCCTCACCCCCACTTCACCATCAACCCATCAGCAATACTACACACCCATACACACGACATACAACCAACACACACATACACTACTATATTAATACTAGTACTACTACACAACACGGAGATACATACAGAAGCACGGAGAGGAAAAAAAAAAGAGAAAAGAACACCCAGAAACAACACACACACGCATCATTCTGGAGAAAAAAAACAATACACACACAACACTATACCATACAAATACACAGACGCGTACACAACAAAAAGCAAAAAGAAAAGAAAACAATTGGTAACATACCCACAAACATATTCATCTCTTTATTCTCTTTTTTCATTACTTTTATATAAACACAACACATATTCACACCAAAAATTGTGAGTGTTCTAATCAGGGTTCAGTCAAGATTCTACAGTACTTATTCTTTTCATTTAAGGTATTCAACTTTACCTTATCTCTTTAATTTATTCATGGAATTTGATGTAATTTTATGACAAGTCTTCTTATATTATGTTTCATTCATGAATTTGATTGAAATGATCAACTCGTTAGTTGTTATATCTCTATTTCATGAATAAAGGTAACTTTAATTGATGATTATTGTACTTATTTATTTATTTTTATTTGTTAGTTGTGATCTCTTAAAAATGAACGGGTCGTAACATTGTTCTTGTCTTGATTTAGATAATAATGATAAAGTAGGTATAGTTAGGCTAAAAAATAAATAAATAAATAAACAAATTATTGTTGTTTTATTTTATGAAACAAAAAATGAGATTATGTTTTTTTTTTTCAATTCGTTATTGTTTTGCTTGATTAGAAAATGTATACTTAATTTTGATGTTAATTTTAAGAGTAATAAAAATATAAAAATATAAAATAAAAAGATATGAATATGATCCAAAATTTTATTCTAGAATTTTAGTATTTTATTTTATTTGAGTTTTCTTTATAAAGACTAAGTATTTTCTTCTAACATTAGACAAACTTTTAGGTACGCTAAAATTATTTGTTTCGATTAAGAATGCGGTTACGCATCTTTTTTGAAACATAATAAAAAATCAAGGATGCAGTGATGCACCTTGTCCAATAATATAATTAAGTTTTATTAATCTAAAGCAAAGACTTATAGAAAAATAGATTATCAGGTGTGATGCAAAGAAGACAGTTATGTCTCTAAATGTCAAGATTAAGAATGCGGTTACGCATCTAGGTTGAGACCCAATAAAGTTCAACAATTAAAACATGTGAGCAAACCATGGCCTGAAATAATTATCCAAAAGAATATATCAAGATAAGTACAAGTCAATAAAAGCGACCGTGCTAGAACCACGGGACTCAAGGGATGCCTAATACCTTCCCCTCGGTCAACAGAATTCCTTACCCGAATTTCTAGTTCGCAGACCAAAACTAAAGAGTCATTTCCTTTTGATTAGAGATTGAACAAAAAGGTGACTTGGAACACCATAACTCAATTCCAAGTGGTGACTCTGAAAAAATAAAATAATCTCCAATCAATACTGTCACTTAAATTGGAAAAACCCTACCGCCGTGCGCGAAAAGAGGTGTGACAGCTTTCTTGATCCTAATCCTTCATTTTCCTTTAGTTATTTATGAATTCTAATATCAAAATTTGGGATTTTGATTGTAAATGACAAGGTTTTTCAAGAACTCAAACTCTTAACTAAAATGTAGATTGTGAACTGTTTTTGAGTACTTTTTCAAAATATTTTTTCTTAATGGGTTCCTGAAATCTTGAGTAATGTTTTCACGTATTAAATTTTAAATTCAAACCTTCTTTTTGAAATCGGGTTTTGAGTTGGTTGACTCATTTTTTAAGAAATTAATGTGGGTATGGTTGTTTACGAAATTTATTGTGAATACTTGCTTGTATATAGATTGTGTAGCTTCAGAAGTGATTCGGAAGGGGAAGACTCAACTCTTGAAGTGATTTATCGATTGATTTAAGGCAAGTGATCTCATAAACCTTGTATTCTAGTAGAATTCATGTATTCTCTTCGTTGTTTGTGTGTTGGGAATACTGAGGATAAGGTGAAGGGTTAATTGTCCGTGTAATAAATCCTAATAAATGAAAATGAATTGAAATTGAAAAGGCTATGTGATGAACATGATGATATGAATTGCATTGTTATGACCCTTATCAATTGATTGGTGATATACTTGATAGCATGAATGTGGAAATTGCATGAGTTATTGTCTTTTCCATGTGGTGTGATATTTGCTTGTGTGCATTGATTGTTGAACACGTGATGGTAATGATGCCAAGGTCTTTTTTGGCGAATGGTTATGATGTCGAGGTCATTGCCGACGAGTGCTATTATGCCAAGGCCATTTTCAGCTAGTGATTGATATAAAGCCGATGGAAAATGGTTCCGACTAGTGATTTGATATAAAGATGATGGCAAATGGTTCCGACTAGTGATATTGTGCCAACGAGAAATGATTCTGATGAGAGATTAATTATTTGTGATTTGATGTATTTGATGCTTATGCATGACTTACTTGTTAATTATGATTGGTCTATTTGACATTGAGATTGACTTATTTGATTTGTTTGGTTGTTGATTTGTGACTATTGAACTGTGAATTTCTTGCCTTGTGAGTTGTGCATTGTAGAACTGTTAGGTTGGGCTTATTTTTGTACAAGTTGTAGTTTGAGAAGGTTCGGTTGGAGTGTAATGGGTATTCGTTTTCTACCTACATGCCTTGTTTATTAGGTTGCCTATTGGGTACCGTGTTGTTGATACTTACTCCTTGTTTCTACACTTGTGTGGATTCCTAGCCCGGTACTGTGTGATCGTCCTTCTTCTCTTACTTTTTGAGGCTTGTCAAGGGATTATAGAGAGGTAGTTGTTTGTCATCCCGTCGGGCTCTCTTTTCCTTTTCTTTAAGCTTTGTTCTATTTGAAAAACAAACACTGAGATTTTGTACTTATTTCTTAATTTCACACTTTATGTATTTAGTGGCTTATATACGTGATAATCAGATTTTTGGGGTTTTAATAGAATGAATACATTTTTCACTTTATCTTGTTCTTGCTTTATATTTTCGCGTTTATTTTGTTTTCGTTGGGCTGAGGTTAACTTGTCTTGATGGGAATAGACAAATGTCATCACGTCCATTTTTAGATCGTGACAAATGTATCAAAGAACCAGGTCCTTTTATAGAGTTTATGTCTTAAGAGTTTTTCTTTGTAATTGAGTATTGATGTAGTCTTAGTTCAGTGAGTTATGGACTGAATTAACAGCGTTGTCTTCAAGTTGGGATAGCTCAAAGAGTTGAGAATATATATCTTGGGAGGTTTGTTTTGAAGTTTAGGATTTATAGTTAGTTCCTAGGATTGCAAGAGTTGTAATCTGAATTTATAACTTGAAGTTTAGGAATCAGAGTTACTTCCTAAGATTGCAAGAGTTGTAATCTAAATCCATAACTTAAAGTTAAGGCATTAGAATTAGTTCCATAGATTACAAAGTTTGTAATCTTAAATTGTTGAGGCTTTTAGTGAAGTTGGAGTTAAATCATGTAGGGGCACATGTTGTGATTTTTACACATTTTGAGCCAGGTCTTTTTCACGCATAAACATTGTATTCTTTACTTATTGTTCTTACTATTTCGTTGGAACACGTTAGGCAATTTATTGCATTCATAGGCAAATCTAGAGTAAATTACTAGATCGTACAGATTATCACAAATAATAATAAAATAATAATTTTCCTTGAGAATTTTAGAAGTGCTCATGGATTTATTAATGATAGGTGTGATGAATATATCTGTGGTGGCCCGGTGGATTGTATATGGGATGTATGTTGAATGTGTTTTATTTGTGACATAAAATGACATACATGCAACATACAAGTATATATAACACAATTGCATGTCTTGTGTATGTATTTGTATGTTTTAACCGGATATATATTATATAAAATAATATATATGAGTGAAATGTCAAAAAATATATTTAATTTATCTGTTTGGTTTTTAGTTTCAGATCTAAACTATATAGAGGGTGAGAAACACACTTAAACTATCACTAATAAATTGAGAAAAGCCATAAAGTCATCACAGAAGTTGTCCCGAATTTTCAAAAAGACACCTTAACTTTGAAACCGTCCTATTAGCCCACTAAACAATTTTGAACATATATTATTATATCATTTTTCGATCAGCCCCAGATTTTAAGAAGTAAGTGTGTTCACACACCAATCATTACATGGCACGTGTTAATTTAATTAAAAATGTTATTTTTTTTCATTTTAAGTTTTTTCTTTATCTATCTCTCTCTCTCCCTCCCTCTCCCTCTCCGTCTCCCTCTCCCCCCCCCCCCCCCTCTCTCTCTCACTTTTTGACTTATTTTAAATTTCACTTTATCTTCCACCTCCCACTTTCAAGTGATCCATCCCTCCATGTTCTATCTTTTTCTTCACCTTCCGCCCTCACCCCACTCCCACGTCAAGTTGAACCTCACTCCCATTTTTTTTCTCTTCTTCATACTATTTTTTTAGACTTTATTGAATTATTGATAACAAAAATAATTATTTTTCTAAGAAAATTTAAAATTTTAAAAGTATCATCAACTACTCATTTTCATATAACTTCAAAATTAGAAATGATAATTTTAAAAGAATCAATGAATTCCCCGAAAATTGAAAGAACTTACTTGAAATCGGATAAAAAAAACTATATGATACTTCCTAATCATCTTGAAATCAAATAGATTTATCAAATTGTTCGAAATGTAAGAAAATATTTAGATAAAGTTTTAAAATTAAAGAGAGTAAAACTAATTGTAGTAAAATAAGGAAGGTGAAGTTGTGATAAAAATGGTGACATTGAAAGTGAGAAGCTTTAATGGAGATGACAATGATATTTTTGAAGAAGAGAGAAGAAAAAAAGAGAAAAACTAAAAAGGAAAAAAAGTTAAAATAATAAGAAAAATAAGAAAATATATTTATAATAAAATACTTGTAAAAATAAAATTATATTAGTTATTTTAGGCTGCTCACTCTCTTTGAGAGATTGCACACCACTCTCTATGTTAGATAGACGAAAACAGATATAATAATATCTGTTCAAAATTGTTTAGTGGGGTAGTAGGATAGTTGCAAAGTTAAGGTGTCTTTTTGAAAATTCGGGACAACTTCAATAGTGACTTTATGTCTTTCACTAATAAATTTGAGAAATACACTTAAATAATATAATATGTGGTTGTGTGCATTACAATATCTTTTTTTTAAAAAAAAAAAAGAAGAAGAAGAATTGTCATATGAATTGCCACGTGGAAAACAATTCCATCATGACAAAAAGTGATTATACATAACTAACAATCCCAATTGAAAATAAAAATTGAAACACATAAGTCTGTTTCTCAAATTCATCAGTTATAGTTTAAGTGTGTTTCTTATCCTTCGAATAATTTAGGTATAAAATTCAAAAATATGAACAATTTAGGTGTGTTTTTGACACTTGACTAAAAACAATGTGCTACCAAAAAAAAGGGATCAAATTACAGAAATCACATACTTTTAAGGCAAAATTACAATTTATCCCTTAAAAGTTTATAATTATAGAAATCCCTCAAACGGATACAATAATATAAGCGCTGATACATTAATCTGATGCGCGAGATACATTAATCGTTAAGTAAGATACATTACATTTTATACACGATACACTAATCTGATGGTACATTTTATACATAATACACTAATCTGATGCGCGAGATACACTAATCTAATGCGCGAAAATGAGGGATTTTGGAGATTTGTAAAACTTATAGGGGATAATGGTAATAAGTAAACTAAAATGTGGGATTTCTATAATTTTTTCAAAAAAAAAAAAGCCACATGGACGAAAATCTTGGGCCAAATGCGCCTAAGTGTGTATACATACACATTTGGGTCCAATCAACATTAATGTGTATTTTTCAAACTAATGAATGATAGATTAAATGTGTTTTTTCACTCTCAATAATTAAGGTGAAATTAAAACAAAAGGATATTTTAAGTGTATTTTGACCACTTAAATATATATATATATATATTTAATGTATATCAATAATATGTTTTACCGTTTGTATATATTTTATTAAAAAAATATGATCCTTCGTAGAGCCGGTAATTAAGGCTCCAATGTTGCATTTCTAGATAAAAGTTAAATTTCCTTAAATTTATACTTTTTTTTGTTTCAATTATTTGTTCTATTTTATCTTGACATAAAATTTAAGAAAGTAATTTTATTTTTTTTGAATTTTATGGTCATAAATTAAAGATGTGTCAAATGTACTTAAATGTTCTTTAGTTTTGTGATCTTAAACACGTCAACAAAAAAGTTGAAATCAAAGAATTGTCAAAAAAACAAAAGAAAAGAAAAGATATATTCTTTCAAAAACGAACTAAAAAAATAATAAAGTAGAATAATCAATTTGAAATAGAGAAATAATAAATTGGGAAAATTTTCAAAACAACAATATTTTAGCATCTAATAGGACCCCTTGTCAATACTTTCAATATTTATTTAAAATGTCAATATTTTGATTTGTTATAAGGATGACTTTTGTATTTATTTAATTTGAAAGAACACAAAGCTTTAACAACATAATGGAGAAAATAAAGGGAGAAGATATTTCATAAAAGGTAAACATGCTTAAATCAACTACTATTAGAGTCCTGTCATCTCTCTCTTCTTCATTCAAATATCCTTTTACCATTCTTCTAAAAAATTTCAATATCTATTTTCAAATAACCCCTTTGAAATTGAAGTGGAGTTTTCGTTGATTTGCGTCAATTTTATTTGGATAAGAAACTGTTGAATTGATTGATTGATATTTCAAATTGAATTCCATCGATTTCTTTTAAAGTTCAAGATTATCAGTGAAAATCAAAAAGTTGCTAGGTATTGTTTAAGTTTCGATTATTATTATTTTTTTGGATGAAAGTAGTTGGATTTGTGTATGTATTTGACATTTGTATTTTAAGTTTGATTTTGTTACAAAATTAGTATGAGTACAAAATTTTAATATAAAAATACATTTTGTGAACGAAATGAACTTGTGTTTGACTGTTTATTTTTAGATTTTTAAGAAAAATTTGTATCCATTATAGGAATTGGTATGGATAAATGGTCATGCTATTATTTTGTAGCCGGTTGTTTTGAATACGACAAAATAAAATACAAAATCTAATACACATGAAATTATAGGATGGATACCTATATAATGAATACATAAATAAACTATAATTTGGTATTGATTGCATCCATTATAGGTTTTTTGTATGAACAAAAGTTTATGCTTTTATTTCATAGCTGGTTCTTTGGAATATTAAATATATAGGATACAATCTGGGAAAAGACAAAAAGAATACAATTTAATAACATACTAATACACGAAACAATTATACAGTCTAAGAACACAAAACAAGAATACAATCTGAAAAAGGACAAAAATAATAAAATCTAAGAACATACTAATACACAAAACAATTATACAGTCTGGAAAATGACAAAAAGAATACAATCTACAATTTGATAACATAAATACTAAACTAATAGGCATACAAATAGAAGAAATACATAAATATGTTGTATCCCACAGAATCCCAACAAAATGATATTATGAACTACAAAAATTGTATTCAATTCATAGTACAAAAATAAAATAAAGATAAGATTGCAAAATTTGATGGCATACAGTTAGAATGAATACAAAATTTATTTATAAAAATCAATGAAAAACTATGATAAATACACTGTAGTTTAGTTATGAGTTGTATCCAAACATAAGTAAAAAATTTTTTACAAAAGGGAATACTTATTATATTTCCAGATTATTTAAATTTGAAAGCGAACAAGGAAATACATATGCACATAAAGACGAAGAGCCTATCGTTTTCTTTTCTTTTCATTGTTTGTGTCCTTACTCTTGATGATGTTTATATTCTGTAATTGAGGAAGATTTTGCATACGGATAAGGTCATGTAGATGCTTAGATATGCTTTCTTCCGCCTTTCTAGCCATCGATCCTACATTATCGACTTGTCCTTGAGTGATACAAAGATCAAAAGATGACAAATCGCTAAAAAATCAATCATTACATGATATACTTCTTGTAGTCCTCTTTGATTCCGCCATTAGAGAGAAATTTTCAGTTTTTCCTGCTCAAAAACCCTAATTGAAAATAGAGGATTTACTAAGAAATTATACACAAATATATTGAAAGGTTTAAACAGATGCAAATCAGTAAAATACATAAAAAATCAAAAAAAGATACATACCTAAAATCAATGAGATTGTTGTGAATATTTTTTGGAAGATTTTTATCAATTTATGAAAATAATCGAAAAATGTCACATATAAAAGAGAGAAACGGGGGAATGAAAATTGAAGAACAATAGAAGAAGGGAATTGGATGAGTGAATTTTTTTTTTGTTTTGAGATAATTGTAAATTGGAGAGAGAACTTTTGTTTGATATTGTTGCAATATTTTTGCAAGATGTGGGCTTTAATAAAGGAAAATAAGGAATTAGAATTGGATACATTTAATTTACTATAAAACTAAAATATTGACATTTTTAATAATTATTTTAAAATGTAATTATTTTAAATAAATATGTTAGGGATTTTGATTAGTTAGCTAATTTTCCCTAATAAATTTCCCCAAAGACATATGCAACACCAGAGCCCAAAGTATCGTAACACAGGCCCAACACATCGGACCTCCGAAAGCTGAAAAATCCAACTTTAAACCCTAGCTTCTCGAGCCCACCATTTATATGTATAAGAACCCAAAAACCCTAATATTCGCCTCCTTCATCGGCTGCCATTTGCAGAGAAGCAGAGGAGAGAGCGACAGAGAAATCAGCAAAAAATGAAATACAATCCAAGAGTATCCTCCTCCCGCCGGAAGAGCAGGAAGGCTCATTTCACGGCGCCGTCAAGTGCGCGCCGGATTTTAATGAGCGCACCCTTATCGTCGGAGTTACGTGTAAAGTACAACGTAAGATCTATGCCGGTGAGGAAAGACGACGAAGTTCAGGTTGTTCGTGGAACTTACAAGGGCCGTGACGGGAAGGTCGTTCAAGTGTACCGTAAGAAATGGGTGATCCACATTGAACGTATAACC
Source organism: Solanum acaule (assembly GCA_036250505.1). Classification (NCBI taxonomy): domain Eukaryota; kingdom Viridiplantae; phylum Streptophyta; class Magnoliopsida; order Solanales; family Solanaceae; genus Solanum; species Solanum acaule. The sequence goes on along the minus strand of JAJOOR010024166.1, from coordinate 4,028 downwards.
AGGGAGAAGGTTAATGGATCTACTGTGAACGTTGGTATTCATCCTTCGAAGGTTGTTGTTACAAAGCTCAGGCTTGACAAAGACAGGAGATCACTACTCGACCGCAAGGCTAAGGGACGCGCTGCTGCTGACAAGGACAAGGGCACTAAGTTCACTTCTGAGGAGATCATGCAGACAATCGATTGATTTTTCACTCATATTGTCTGGTATTGCTATTTTAGCTAAAGAGAATTTATATTAATCTGTTTCAGTTAATTAGTGTTTTGTGGAGACATTGAATTTTGTTGAAGATTCTGTTTTTGCTTAAATCAATGATTATGATCCTATAATTTAGGTAAATTATTATTTTAGCTACCTTATTCGACTGTTGGCTGTACCTGTAGCTCTGATTTGACACTCATGAATGATGCTGTTAAGCCAAGTGAGTTGCTTTGGTGCTTCGTATGCATTTTACACAAGAAGCATTATAGCTTTAGAGATTGTCTAGTCTAGTAATAAAGAAATAAGATTCTAGAGTATTCATCTTTTGAAGTTGCTTTTTTAACCCTAGGATATACTATATGACTACCATCCACGTGAGCTTTGAAAAACCATCTATATTGCTAAGATTGCTTTTATGAACAACAAAGTGGGGTTTGTTGAGCACGGGCGGACCTAGAGGTAGTCGAAGGGTTCACCTGAACCTCTTGGCCAAACATTACATGTCTTTATAATCGACTTTGAACCTCCTAAACGTAAGATTAGAGGTTGGCTTGGTGGTTGAGGGGTACAAAGCTTACCTTGAGGTTCCAAGATCAAATCTTAGGCACTATTTTTTAACCCGCTTAATGTGAATTTTGGATCCGCCTTTGTTGCGTCTACATTGTAGAGAAGCTTTAGTGAAGTTATGTTCAAATTGCCTGCAATCTTCATGAACACTTTTATTTTACACTTCCCATTGTGTAGAATTGCTGGTTGAAATTGTGCTGTATATTTTTGTGAGGCATCTCATTTTTCTGTTCAATCAACCTAGTTTTCTATTTTTCATTTGATCCCTCAACCATGTTTCTGTTTGAATAGTAGGCATATTACTGATGAATGAATTTTTGGAGTGGTAGGAGTGAAGAAGCACAAGAAAGAGATGTCATTTAAAGGGACTAGTACTGGATTCTCTTCCCTTTATATTTTACAGGCAACAATAATTTTGGGTCATTCTTTAGTAGAGCTAGGTTGTCGGAGTAGCTACTGAAGTTCTTCAGTCCAAGATAGTTTAGTTTCACTGGGAAAAATGTGATTTGAGTTGGTTCTATATAGTTAACTTGGGTTTACGGTAAGTTAATCATTCCGTATGCTACTTGGAAATAGTTTCCTGTTATAATGCCATACTTCTGAAATTTCCAGTTTATTATCCTGAAGCTGTATTCATTATCTTGATACTTTCCAGTTTTATGCATTTTGTAGAAGTCTCTTAGCTTTAGAGGTAGTGTGTTTTACTGCTAACTGGGATTTTTACTAGTTAGACTTGTATGACTTTCTTGATATGCTAATGGGTTATACCTTGCCGATACACGAGCAAGTTGTAGATCTTGCCCGGAAACTACTGAGATTAGATTATTTTGATGCTGCTTTGAGTGCTATACCACAATGTATATTTTCAATTTTCATTTTTGTATGCTCAGTGTTTGTTTAGCCCTCTGGTCATGAAGAGTCTCTGTGGTCAGTTCAGTTTACTATGTAACAACTTGAAAAGTTTGCAGAACTCATCTTCAAAAGTTTGTTGAAGGCGATTTTGATGTTCTATTCTCCTGCCCACTTGTAGTCATTTTCTAGTTATATAGGATCAAAAGTTTGCAGAACTCATCTTCAAAAGTATTGTTGAAGGAGATTTTGATGTTCTATTCTCCTGCCCACTTGTAGTCATTTTCTAGTTATATAGGCTTTTTTTGATCAATAGGCAAGAGTTTATTGTGCCTCTCGTCAACTTCATCTCAGCTATCTGTCTTTATTCTTTGACATCTATTCTAGGCATATATTCTTGTGTTTAAGCTGTTGAATGAATGTTTTGTTTTGTTGAACCCTTGGGGGTGGCTCAAATGGTTTGGCTTGGGACTTCCATAATGGAAGGTCTAGTTCAAACCCCCTTGCCTGCCCCTGTTGTCGAGCTTGTTACACGGGGTTGCCTAGTGCAGTTTACCTTTCTTTTATAGTTTGAGAGCTATTGCACTGGATTGGGGTTTTATCCCTGTGCACTAAAATGATAGTTGCTGTGGGTTCTCATGTCATCAAAAAATGACATGTTTGTTTTGGAATCAAATATGAAGTGGTAAATTTTTCTCCAATTTCCCTTTTCCTGCAAGTCTCCATGTCTTTCACCTCCTCTGGTTCTTGCGCTGCAGAAGATCAGAGGAGTTCGTTAAGTAGACAGCATTACCTGCTAGGGGAAAAGCTATGGATATCTACTCTATACAATTAAAGCAAGATTGTTGGACCCTTTTCTCATTTACCTACTAAAAACTGTCATCCTACCTTCATGAGATAGGGTGAGGTCTGCGCGCACTCTCTACCGCTTGTGTGATTTATCGACTATATAGATGTTGACGTTTAAACTCAGTGAAAGTACTTTCCCCCCTTTCTGATGCGTTCATACTTTTGGGATCTAACTAATTCTAATTTGTGCCTTAATTCTCACTTTGGTGTAAAATTGTCTTAAGATTAATTTGGATTTGCGCCTTACTATGCAACTTTGGGGTAAAATTGTCTCATCAAAGGGGATTCCATCCTAGGGCTCGAAGGTTAGTATCATGAGGGATGCACAAGTGCTATACGGGGATTCCATCCTAGGGCTCGAAGGTTAGTATCATGAGGGATGCACAAGTGCTACGTATAGGTACATTAATGTACGGGAAAAAGAATCATTTAAATATAAAATATGAAATAATTTGTGTATGACTGAATTTTTGATTTCGGTATATGTAGTGTTCTTATCTAAAGCTCTTCTCTCAAAAGTTCGTTAAGAATATTAGTGCTAAAATTCAAAATGAACTAAATATTTACTAAGGAAAACTATGTTTTCTATTCTCGTATTACTAAGGGTCTATTTTTATAGAATTTCAAATCATGATTCGAAATCAGATTACAGATTAATTTGAAGTTAAAATTTTGTTTGGCAGTTTGAATCTCTTAAGTTATATTTTTTCCCTCATAAACATGAAAGAAGTTTTTGCCAGATGCCCCTATTTCAGGGTTGTCTTTAATTTTTGCCTGCTTATTTAATGAAAACTTGTGGATCATAGATCTATTTATACGATCTAATTTGTTCGGTATAAATTTAGGGAATTTGTACCTCATTGTATATAAATTTTGTAGGAGTTGTGCAACGGATCTTGTGTTGTAATTTTGTAATCTAATTTACAACATACGTTTAGAATTTTTGCCTCTCATGACGAAAATTCTGTAGGATTAAGTGGGTTTTGAAGTTGAATTTTTGCTTTTTACATAGTAACTTTGTAGGAATTAAGTTATTCTTTTTATGACATAATTTGTTGTTTATGAAATACAACTTTTTCCTCTTAAAACACTAGTTTTGTAGGAATTAAGTTAGCTAATATAACATAACTTGTGATATATTATGATATGAAAATATAAATTTATGTTGAGCAAAAATCGTTTGTCATTTTGGTGGTGGAGGTATTTTTGGTGATTTATTTTTTATTTAAAGTGTTGAAGGGAAAAAATTAAAGACCATCTCAAAATAAAGTATCTATGTGAATGACTCAACATGAAATCCCCATAATTTCTGTAAATTATTACTAAATCTTTTTCAACTTTTATATAATCTTACTAACTGTGCAAACTATAGTTCATTACAAGATTTTGAATTATTCTAAAGCGTTGTATCAATGAACTACACATCTTTGTATTTTTTTTATGAATAATTTTTTTGTGATCATAAACTTTCAGATACATATAATTTAATAAAGATTTACTTCTTCAAATAACAACATACCTTCTATAAAATACACAACAATAACATACGGGGGGGGGGGGGG
>JAJOOR010024165.1:0-11719 GCA_036250505.1 Solanum acaule | reverse complement strand
TCTTCTTCTCAAGAACCCTAACTCTTTCTCTTGAAAATGGGATAAAAGAAATGATCCTAAAGATCATCCCAATACAACCATATGAGCTCAAAATAAATAATTTGGGAAAGGACCAAAATGCCCTTAAATTTCCGGACGGATTTCCCTTCCAACTGTCCAACTTCTACAGGGCATAACTCCCTCATACGAGCTCAGAATCGAGCAAACTCAGTGGCGTTGGAAAGATCGTTCCACGAGCTTCGCAACCATAACTGGAACTACTCCTAACTCATCCTGAGCTAGGAGTTACGACTACTCAAAGTTTGCCAAAAACTCATTGTTTTCCATACTTAACCAAATTTCCAGATTTTTAAATTTTTCCAAAAATGATAATTTTCCAAGTTCAAGCTCCTTCAAATTGTCGGATGTTACAATAATGTTGTTTGTTGTTTGTTGTTTGATATATACCATGAAGAGTTATTATCCAACATACAAACAACCTCATCGCTTCTGATTGGTGAAGTACTCTGCAGCTTCACCAACTCCCTGACACGGACAACTTTTACAGTTGTACATCACTTTGACAATTGGACGAGTATTCATACTCTGCAGAGGACCAAGTCTCTGCACTTGTGAGGAGATCATCAAAACATCTAAGAGCATAAACACTTATTAATAAGTGAAGAAAGAGAAGCATAAGCCATTTCTAAAGGATTTAATCTCCCTGCTTCAGTAGCTTTGTTTTGTGCAAATGATTAACTTTTTTCTTCTACCTTTTGCACATTGAAGAGGATAAGAAATGTGTGCTTTAGAATGGTCCATATATACCCGACCTTTCATCTTGAAGAAAAAGCAGGGACTGCCTCCGTCCAAAAAATCAATGCAAACTTTTTTATTTTATTCTCATTTTTAAAAAAAAAATTATTTTTATATAAAACCGACCTAGCCCATCCTTTTTCCTTATATAACTAATACAGACACATAGTATTAGCAATATCACAGTTATTGCCGTGTAGATATTAATCTAAATAATGAATAAGCAATAATCTAAGCATAACCAACTTTATTAATGCAGATACCGTACCCTGCCAAACGAGTACGACTCTTCATTTTCATAACCCCAAATAGTTAATTAGTATCCATGCCCTTCTTTATATTAATTTTTTTCATATGAATGCATATTATTAAAAAGATAATATGTGTGTTTGTTCAAACGAGTTGTAGTGTGAGTTTGGGATCTTTTATTTGCTGTCTGCATGCTTCAACTGCACAAAAATCGTTAGAAAGAACTCGTAAGTTGTGCCTTGCCATTCAATTCTTGACATTTGACGAGATTACTCTATCACTCTATAAATGGAGGATCAATAAGTGACTTTACTTCAACATATTTAATCAGAGAGAAAAAATTACATCCTCAACTTTGTTTGGAAATCAAACTCTCTCCTAAACTTTGAATAGTAGATCGAAGACGAACGATCAATCTTGGTGGATGATATAGAAGAAAAGAAGCAGAGGAGCACACACGTTTTATCCCAAGTTTAGTAATACTGGCTAAAATTTAAATATAAGTTAAATAATAGGATGAAAATTATCTATGGAAGCCCAAATGGATCAACTGAATAATTTATCTTTACATATTTTTAAGCAAACATATATATTTCTTACAATATGGTAACAACTAATTGAAACACTTAAAAATAGATCACTGCAATTTACATGAAGGGATCTTTTCCAAACCCCATTAAAGCATGTGTTAAAAACATCGAAGCTTTACGAGATACCTCAATCATACATCCAACAAGTGGTACCTTCACTGTCTCCCTTTTCCGTAAAGGTTTCTTATTCCAGCTGCAAACATTGTTCGCAAAACATTAAAAAGTACAGGAATAAATTATACAACCAAATATGAATATATTTGGCAAGACGAGTGAGGCTTGCGCAGTTGGTGAAACACCTCTACCTTTAGCCAACTATATTGTACGTTGTATGTAAGCAATGGGGGAGTACAGCTTAGCGAATAGAATGATGATTTTATCTGCTTTACTCTGCAATCAACAGTAAAATTCATAACCAGCCTTGCCTTACTAATGGAAGTTATGAATAGAAGTAGAATTGAAAGGAACAGGCTAATTACTAGATGCGTTAAAGACAGAAAACAGAAAGCAAGCACTACTCTGAATTTTTACTTACAACCTCTCAATTCAATCAACCAACAACATACAACTAGGGTTTCGGGAGAGTAGTGTGTATGTAGACCTTTACCCCAACCTTGTGAGGTAAAGACGTTATTTCTGATAGACCCTCGGCTCAAGTAAGCATTATAAAACAGTTTGGGAAAAAAGAAAACAACGGGAGTGAAAAAACCAAGATAAAATACTAAAGAAGGCATGACAGAGTCATTTACGACTGAAATTGGTTTCTTTTTTGCTCCTCATTTCTAATATAACAAGAATGTGCTGAAAACTAAACAAGGCTACTATTATAAGATAGACAAGTTAAGCATAAGGGGATCTTCAAATGTTGCATTTGGAGCATAAATCTCAAAATCTTGAGCATTAGGCTCGCGATGCATATTTGAAATTTATTTGCAGAAAGCTTGAGAGCATAATTACTAGTATAAAAAATGATTTATTAACTATTAAGCTATTGATTAACAGATATCACTGAGACAACAATTGTGTCTCTGTTCCAAACAAGCTGGAGATCGACTATATGAATACTCATTATCTATATCACTAAATATTTTCAAATTTTCTCAGGTTTGTTTGGTCAATTTTTTTTTAAAAGTATTATCTTTAGGAAAGACAAGCTGAGGAAAATAACTTGTCTAAGATGAGTAGGAAAACAAGTTATACAAAACTACAATCTACAGGTGTGTTGAAAATATTTTCTAAAAAAATAAATAATATGTACCTTATTTTCTTGTATTTGGTATATATGCAAGTAAACAATATTTTCCTCCGCACTCTATATGCTATTCTTATTGTTTTGTGTGTGTGAAAATTCTGACTCTATCACGTAACTGATCGCTACGATTGCTACAACATACATGATTTTAAATTTAAAAACATAGTAATAGGAGAAAGTTAAAAAGAAGAAAATAAAGCATTAAATTGAGAAGATGTGGAAGCATATATTCATCACCAGCTTCCTTCAAGTACGCTTCTCTCTCTTCATCTTTCTTTCCTTCTACACAATTCCCAAAAATAATTCCAAAACAAATTGAGAAATACACCACAAATTATCACTCCGGAATCTCCTCCAGATTATACAAACTATTCAGTATTAGTTGCTCAAGCACCGGAAAATTATCACTACCAGCTGCTTCCCACCTTTCCAGATTATAGCACCCATTCAGTAGTAGATATTTTAATTTGTGAAACACAATTTCTTCGTCTAATTTCCAATATGTTCCATCGAATGCACGATCCCCTTTGAGCACCTCAAGATTGGGTAAATTAGCCAATAATTTCACATCTTCCCATGGTATATGAGCACATGTTAATTTCAGTTGCTTGAGATTATGAGGGAAATTATCCCCACAGAAATCATCCATTTCATGGTTTGTATGTGTAGTGTCTCCAGATCCTGTACAAGACTGAGAGAATCAAGAATAGCAGGTCAGTCAGGATGCTCAGAATCATCTACAATCTCTAGCTTTTTTAGATTGGGACTTCTTCTTATGATTTCCGCAACAAAAGGAGAGTTATAGAGATAAAGTGTTTGCAAGTTATTCAGAAGGCACAAAGTTTGTTCTGCTTCAAAAGGATTAGATATATATAGGGGCGAATCAATATCCAAATGTCTTATCTCTGACATTCTCCAGATATCTACTGGTTGCTCCAACTTATCCAGTACTGTAAGTCTTTTAAGAATTACGGTATGTAGATTTCTCAATTTGGCAAGTGAAAGACCTTCCTCAATTCTTGCAGCAACATATCTCAAATGTACAAGTTGAGGTATTGCCCGAGAGAAATCGGTTTTAATTAATAATGCGTCCAACACCTTAAGCAACTTCAACTCTGAAATACTGGAACACATCTCTTTTGGAAAAGCTACACCCATTGAAATAAAGGTATAGACAATATTACTGCTATGTCGCGGACGATAATCATACTTCTCTTCATATTTAGACAGAAGGATCACTCGACGTTGATCATCTATAGCTTCGAGAACATTCTCATTCATGACATGCACAACATTTTCAGTATGAGCTTCACTCAGGCATAGTTGGCGAAGAAAATCGTGAATTTTGCAAGTTTCATCCTTCCATTAGCCCTTTGTCTACCAGTCAAAATTAGACTTCTATCGATTAACTCTTCTACATACTCCTCTGCCACCACTTCTAATCTTTTATCCTTTCTTGCCTTTACGAATTGCTCAGCAATCCATAGCTTAATCAACTTGGAAACATCAATCTCTCTGTCTTCTGGAAAACCTCCAACATAGAGAAAACAAGCCTTCAAATATTGGGGCAAATAATTGTAGCTCAGAGATAGAATTGATTGGCACAGTTCGGAAACCGTACCAAAGAATGAGTTAAGATTTTCCATAACCTTCGTCCAATTATCATGTGTTGGGTCCATTTTTCCAAGAATTCCAGCAACAACAACAACCGAGAGGGGTAATCCTCGACATTGTTTTACAATATGCTTCCCGATTTTTTCTAAGAGAGGAGGACAAGGATTTTTTTTGAATAATTTTTCAGATAATAGATTCCAACTATCTTTTAGACTAAGAAAAGACTTACTATGAGGCGGAAAATCAGGACAACGGACATAATTAGCAACATACTTAAGCCGAGTGGTTAATAGAATTCGGCTTCTATTGTCATCGTTGGGAAATGTTCGTTCTATTTGGTCCCAAGCCTTAGTACTCCAAATATCATCTATGACAATTAGAAATATCCTACCCTTCAGGCCTATATACACAATCTCCATTAGTTCATCATTGCTCGTTTCTTGCTTGCTTCCCGTAATTGAAGAGACAAGTTCAAGAAGCATTTGTCTCTCGTTGTATTCTTCAGAGATAGTGACCCATGCTTGTTTATCAAATCGAGAACGAATATATGAATGATCATAAACTTTTTCTGGCAAGAGTTGTCTTACCTATACCACCCATACCAAAAATTGGTATGACAGTTAACTTGTCTGTTTGAGCAGTGACACGATCAAGTATGATGTTGAAGTCATCCTCCATCCCAACAATAGTATTTCCCTCAATTGTACTTTTTTCCGGTGAGTAGGGAGTTGTTGCTAATTCTGCAGATTTTCTTCCATGGTTGTTAAACTCGATCAACATCACCTCTTTATTGAGAAAATAAACTCTATCTTCTGCTTTGTATACAACATTTCTGATCTTCTTTTCGATAACCTTGAAATTGAAAATAGATAAATTAATTATTACTCATTAAAAAGAATATATAACATCAGTAGGATTACATACCTTAAGAGTTTCAATATCCTTTGTGGTAGTATGGTTGAGGAAATCTTGCAGAGCAGAAAGATTTTGACAGAGAGATTCGAGATGTTGTTGTGTACAGCATCGACAAACCAAAGATTGATTGGGTTTCAAGAGTTGGTTCAGTGTATACATAAGTGAAGAAAGAGCAGAATAAGCCATTTCTCTTGCAGGGCAGAAAGAGTCAATAGAGAGGATAACAATTATTGCAATTTGCAGATTTAATGTCTCTGCTTTGTTATTATTAGGCTAAGAGGTTTTATCCAAATGATTTACTTTTTTATAAAATTTGTTTATAATTGTGAAACAAGGTATAGCGCACTAAACTTTTGTAATTATCTTTAATTAAACAATTGATGGGTTTGTTGACACAATGGTTTAATCAGCCTAAGAAGGATTATTCATTTGTTTTGTCTTCTTTGACAAATGCAATTAATTAATCGAGATGCATTTAAGCTAATGAACTAAAAAAGAGACACCTTTGCAAATGTGACAGCTTTTAACTGAGAGAACTGTGTAACTCTCAATTTGAAGCTGTTTTTCAAATTATTATTCAAAATAAACAAAGGCCAAGGCACTCGTATTCCTTCTCCCTCACATCCATATTTAGCGAATTGTTCGTTAACTGATAATAAATGTATGTTAATCAATAATAAATATATGTTGACCCTTTTTTTCATCTATATCAATAGTTGACTCTCCACAATCGATATTAAAAAGCCTACAACTTTGATTTTGAATTCAATTTTTAAAAATTATAATTTTATTTGGATTAAATATTATTGTTTAAAACTTGTATCTCAATGTTGAAGGCATAGCATTGTAAAATATCTTACTCCATAAGTTTCAATAGTTAAAAAGGGTGGCATGTAAGTCAACATAAGTAGAGCCCACAGTGGGCAATGCAATATGATGTCTTTACAGCTACAAGGAAAACAAAGCTGCAATAATCTGAACCAATGAGAAAAAAGAAATCAGCTTAAATGACTCAACTACCCTCAGCAGGCATATTCAGTCTACAGAGACAGTCTCTCACACACACATTTCGTTTAAAGCTTATATGTATATATATATAGTTGACAATCGTTTGTGGCTGCGTTATTTACATCTTGCACTATTTACGCAGTGCTGCATCTTGTCTGCTTTCCGATGTTTATTGAGAGCTTAAGAAGAAGTACCTGCGGAAGAAGAGGAAAAATGAATTTAAGTTCAAAGTGGAATATATAGTTAGTTATACATGTATGCGTTTTTATGTTATGATTTTAGTCATTTTGACGACCTTATCTTCTTCTGTTTGATAAGAGTTGCATTTGTAAACAATAATATAATCAAATTGTAGCAGGTATAGTTTAATGGTAAAAGTGTGATTGTGAAGTAAGTAAATACGTGTGAAGTGTATATAGGACTATAGGAGGATATCTACGACACTATAAAGAGCACAATCCCACTAAAGCAGTGGCTTTAGGCACCGAGGGCGTCAAAATTAGAAATTTCCATGGCTCCGAAAGAAGCAAAAAGCTCAAAATTCAGTTGAAATAAACAATACGAACATATATATATATTCGAAGACATAGATTTGATTAAATGAAAACACACCTCGAGATCAAACCAAAAGCAGAGCAAATACAGAGTAAACTCAAAAGATTAAGGAGATACATACATACATTACATAAGAAGTGAAATAAGTTGGGTTGGGAGGGCCGCAAAATCTACTTTGTTATCTGGTGACAAGATGTGATATTAGTGATGCCGCCTTTAGACACTCCTTCAAGCTTTAAAACTAACATTACTATATGATAATGAACTATATATTAGTAACGATAAAAACTAAAGTCACATCAAATATATATATATTCAATCGACATGTCAGTAGTGCTGCTGGGATCATTGCCATATTGGGCTGCCACAACAGTAATTAAAATTCCGAGACATCCATCAAACATAGCAGTTGAGACATGAAAAATGTAATCCTCAAATCTTAAAAGCTTAAAAAGAAGGAAGAACCAATGTGATGAAGCCAACTCAGTTGACAATAACTTGATCCTCTCTGACTCTTCTTTTATTATATATATGTTCTCACGTAGTCTCCCCGATGTATGAAATTAACCAGGTATAATATATAAATGTGCCTTTTAACAGTGTCTCGTTTTACATTTACACCCTCAAACTTTGGGTGTGTACAAGTAGACACTTTAACTTGTATAAAATTTAACAAGTAGACACATGAGTCCTACGTGACATAATACATGTAGGATACCACATACAAGGGCAGACCCACTCTTGGCCGAGGGGTGTCACGTAGTGGAAGGTTTAGACTAATGATTAAGGGGTTGCGAAAGTTTTTTAAGGTTGTGTGTTCAAACCCTATTGGCCTCATAACCACATAGGACACAAATTGTTATGTAGGGCATGTGTGTTTATATGTTCAACTTTATATAATTTTAAGTATTTACTTGTGCAGATCCAAAGTTGAAGGATATATATGTGATATGAGGCTAAGTTAAAGGACATATCAAATCAACCGGGATATGTATAGAATAATCAGTAAGCAAAACAACAACATACATATTCCATAAAGCATTTGAGAATAACAATCAAGAGGCAGGTAATATAAAAATGAAAAACAAATGCAAAAAAGCAGCCTTTAAAGAGTAGCAGCAAAAATTCACCTATTATTGGCGAGCTCCAATATTAGTCTTCCCCTATTTATTTTTTTTGTCCAACACCAAAAGAGTCAAGAAAAGTAGAAAACAAAGACATCAGACAAATTGTTATTATTAACAGAAATAAAGAATAAAATTTGGACAAAACTTCAAGGTGTACTGTATGATAAGTGATGAGGAGAATTCAAACCAGAGAAAAGAAACATAGCAATGGTAAGTATATACAATATCCTGTATTTATACATTTAAAAAAATTTCAGAACTTATACAAATCAAATGTATCAACATGATAATTATATACAAGCTAGGGTAAGTATATACAAATTTTGAATTTATACAATTAGGAAAATTCTGAATTTTAATACTCCTAATTAATCATTGACTTTGGATTTTCACCTCCGAAACGTCCAAAATTGATGAACTATGCTATTTTTAGTTTAGAAAACGAATTGGAAAAGAAACATAAGAATGAAATTGTAAATATATACAATAAAAAAAAGGCAATTTTTGCATATGAGCATAAAAATTAATATCAATCCCTGAAACTCTGTGCAATTGTAAATTCAAAAAAGAATCAAAATTACTCTAAAATAGAGCACATATACCCTTGGATCGTTTTTTACCTAACAAAATATCTCCCTTTTGAGCTGGGGTTGCTCGCTATCGCCTAATAAAATGTTTCTTTGATATGTATTATTATAAGCCTATTTAGCAGGTGAAATAAAAAATAGGAAGAGCACATGAGCATATTAATTAAGAATTGACTAATAATCAAAGATGGAATTTTAACATACCAAAACAATTTGAAGTTGAATCTCATAATTTCCCAAGCTTTCTTGCTCTTGTTGAATTTTCCTTGCACTTGTATTAACACCAGAGTTGCAATCAACTATTTGGATTGATTTTAGTGTCATTATTTCTCCAATACTCTCCGGAATCTCCTCCAATTTAACCAACTCAAATAGTATTAGTTTCTCAAGCATTGGAAAATTATCACTATCAGCTGCTAATTCCCACCTTTCCAGAACTCTGCACCCATACAGTTGTAGATATTTTAATTTGCGAAACACAACATCTTCATTTAGTTTCCAATCTGCTCCAGCAAAGGCATGTTTCCCCTCGAGCACCTCAAAATTGGGTAAATTAGCCAGCAAATTCACAACTTCCCTCTTAATTTCAACTTGTTGAGATTAGGAAGAGAAATATCTCTAGAGATAATCATCGGATCAATGTTTTCTTCTGTTTCTATGTGTAGTGTCTCTAGATCCTGTAAAATACTGAACGAATCAAGAAAATCAGGAAGCTTAGATCTATCTAAAATCTGTAGCTTTTTTAGATTGGGAGTTCTTCTTATGATTTCCACAACAAAAGGAGAGTTACGGAGATAAAGTGTTTGCAAGTTATTCAGAAGGCACAAAGGTTGTTCTGCTTCAACAGGATTAGATATATATTGTGGCGATCTAATATCCACATATCTTAGATCCACATGTCTTATCTCTGACATTCTCCAGATATCTAATTGCTGCAGCTCCAACCTTGTTGGTCTGACGGAGAAATATCTTTGAAGAATTATGGTCTGTAGATTTCTCAATTTGTCTAGTGAAACAGCTTTCTCAATATTTGCAGCAACATATCTCAAATGTACAAGCTCAGGTATTGCACAAGAGAAATCGTACAGGACTGGTAACACGTCCAATACCTTAAGCAACTTGAACTGTGAAACAATGGAACACATCCATACTCGAAAATGTACTTGCAATGAAATAAAGGTGCGGATAATACCACTGCTATGTTGCATACGATAATCATGCTTCTCTTCAACTTCAGACAGAAGGATCATTCGACGTTGATCATCTATGGCTTCGAGATCATTCCCATTCATGACATGCACAACATTTTCAGTATGAGCTTCACTTAGGCACAGTTGGCGAAGAAGATCATGAATTTTGCAAGTTTTCATCCTTCTAGTAAGACTATGTGTACCAGTCAAAATTAGACTTCTATCAATTAACTCTTGTAGATACTCCTCTGCCACCACTTCTAACCTTTTATTGCTTCTTGCCTTTACGAATTGCTTAGCAATCCATAGCCTAATCAACTTGTAAACATCAATCTCTCTGTCTTCTGGAAAACCTCCAATGTAGAGAAAACAAGCCCTCAAATATTGGGGCAAGTAGTTGTAGCTCAAAGAAAGAATTGATTGGCATCGTTCGGATACCGTACCAAAGAATGAGTTCAGATTTTCCTCAACCTTCTTCCAATTGTCATGTGTTAAGTCCATTTTTACAAGAAGTCCAGCAACGACAACAATCGAGAGGGGTAATCCTTGACATTGTCGTACAATATGCTTCCCTATTTCTACAAGTAAAGGAGGACAAGGATTTTTTTTTGAATAATTTTTCAGATAATAGATTCCAACTATCATTTTGACTTAGAAAAGACTTACTATGAAGCGGAAAATCAGGACAACTGACATAATCAGCAACATACTTGAGCTGAGTAGTTAATAGAACTCGGCCTCTATTGTCATCATTTGGAAATGTTCTTTGCATTTGGTCCCAAGCCTTTGTACTCCAAATATCATCTATGACAATTAGAAATCTCCTATACTTCAGGCCTCTATACACAATCTCCATTAGTTCTGTTAGAATATGCACAACGGAAGCTATATTCAGGATCACAAATCTTACATATAGACTAAACAAAATAACATAAACGAATTTAGAAGAAGACTAACCTGTTGAAACTTCTACAAAAGTCGTCCAGATGCCAAGGATCCAGAGCTACGATCTTCTCCTATTTCCTGATTGACTGTTACTACCAAGTTACTTGTGTGGGAAAGTATTACTTGTTTTAAAGGATAATCTCTTTCATGCCACATCCAGCCTATTTATACTAGTTTTCCAACTCAAGAATGAATAGGAAAAACGTCCAAATAAATTTCAGGCGTAATGAGCAATCAAGAGGATCATGAGAATAAATTGAGATTAATAAAAACGTTTTCATCCATTTAAGGCCAAAAGTTTTTGTAATAAAAATAAAAATGTTTTCATCCATTTAAGGCCAAACGTTTTTGTAATACAAAAAAACGTTTTCATCCATTTAAGGCCAAACATTTTTGTCACTAACTCAATATTTAACTCTCAAATAATTCATCCTTTAAAGAAGATCAACAATAAAATTAATTTGTCCTTCTTTTCAAACTTGGTCAACTAATCAGGCATAGTAGGGACCGTAGATATATTTAATAGAGGCTTCCAATTACGATAATAATTCTCAAATGAACAAATTAACCATATTGCAATAAATTACAAAGTATTCCACTAAAATTATGTAATTGCACTCCTCGATTTAATTTCGAAATCTACCACTACATCTTATTTAACCCCCCGTGTTAGAATTACCGACACCAATCAATTAAATCAAAATTTTCTGAAAATTTAATTCATTGACTAAATTAATCCTTTATTATATTTACTTAACTTATTTCACGTGACGGATCTAAAATCCACCTGCAGGGTTTTCACGTGAAAACTTATAAGTAACCATAAAGGGGTGTCTTCAACTCGGGTCCGAGACACGGTTCTATCAACTAATTATTATTTCACTAATGTAAT
>JAJOOR010024164.1:0-15372 GCA_036250505.1 Solanum acaule | reverse complement strand
GGAGTGTTTCTCTGAAATCTGAATTGAATAATTTATTTATAAACAAAAATAATAATAAAACCCCCTCTTCTAGTAATAAAATATCTTTTTTTCAGATCCAGGAAGAGTTGAAGAAGATGAAAAAAAGAGTTCTTTATCACTAATCAAGATTTTAAGCTTGGTTTTTGGGGTTTAAAAACAGAGGGGGTTGGGTGAAGATGAAATGAAAACTGAAATTACAGTGAATCAGTGAAGTAATATGGGGTGGGGGTGGCGTGGGTGGGGGGTGAAGGTAGCATTGGGATTCTCCAATGGCTTCTTTGTTAGTGATGAAAATGGTGAGCCTGCAAAATCCAATGGCTCTCCACACATCTGCTTCTTCATTATTTGAGGGGGGGCTTTTCTTTAAGCCTTGCTTTTGTCTTTTTCTTTTGCCGTTTCTTTTGGATTTTGGTGTTTGTAATTGTTTACAAAATTCATTTTTATTTTTTAGGGGAAAATTGCATTTTATTAGAAAATATACTATATATATATTTGAAGAATATTCTGAACTTTTTTGTAAAAGGTTATTGTCGTTTAGATTTGATTTTAGTGTAGTTTTTTTTCCTTAAAATAAATTAGTATGTGTTTTGATTTTTTATTTTTCTATTATGAGAATTTGAAAAACTTTTAGTATTAGGTATTGTATTTTGAATATCTCATGTTGTCTTTAATTATTTTTTTCAAAAAAAAAAAAGTAAAAAATTTTCTAGCATATGTCTTAATCATATGTTGTATACATGTTAGGGGTTAATGCCAAAGGCTGTTTGGTGAGAGGAACCCCTTGTCTTTTGGCTATTTGCCTTTTGGGCCATTATGGTATTGTTATATTCAAATTTGAAGTAGTAGTTTCATTGAGAGAATTAAAATTCAAACTTCAAAATAGTTAAATACTCAATAAAAATAAATTTGTTCATTGGGAAATTGTTCTATTCCTAAGAGAATGTGCTTACGAAGCTTTTCATATTTACCTATAGTTGTAATATTCGATTTATTGCTACTTTGATTCAAAAGATAATTGACAATTTTTTATTTTTTCTGTTTTTCACAATAGATGGTAGTTGGAATCAGCGGCTCTCTTAGGATTCCTTCATTTGGGATCTCTTGGGAAGAGGATCAAGTTGAACCTTGTGAATAGCTTGATGCATTATCTCCCTTCAATTCTTTAGGCAAAATGCGACAAAAAAAAAAAGAAGAAAAATTCATGGACCGATCTCATCATCTCAATCCCGTAAAAATTTTGAGATTACCTCAAAGGATGTCTTTAGCATCCACGGGTCATGGACCCACCATGGAACACTATTTGTTCAATGAGCGGAACGCATTAGCTATTCGTTCTCAGATGGGAGGATGACAATGGCTCATTCTTTAAAGCAGTGTTCGTAAAACTAAAGAGTCGGGTAGAAGGATGGAAAGTCCTCCATTCTTGATTCTTCTGTAGTTGATTTCTAAACGTCATTTTTAATTTGCGTGAAATTACTTAATTATAGATTAAATTTATGAAAGAAATGATTTATTCTTTTTAAATGTTGGTTTAAATATATTATAAAATTAGTGTGGCTATATATATGACTTTTGAAATTTAAAATAAATTTATATAAATTGAAATGGAAGGAGTAATACAATAGTTATCTTGAAAGAAAAATGTTGTTGTGATTATTTGCAAAAAGGGGAAGAACAACATGTATAGGTTTAATTTTTGGAATACAAATTTTATTTAAAAATGAAATGACCTCAACTAAGGTCAATATAGGTAAACAAACTAAGGATTTCCAATGAAAGTCAAGAGTTTTTGGAACAAGATAATGAGTTACCCCCAAGAGCTTTCTTTTCTTTCTTTTCTTTTCTTTTCTTTTCTTTTCTTTTCTTTGTAGAAGACAACTAGCTAAAATTAATGGTAGGATCAACTGTGATTCCTTCATTATTGATATGAGATTTTAATTTTTAGAAATAGAAATATATATTTTTTGAGAGCGTGGCTTTCAAAAATAAGTCATGCAATGCGTAAATTCAAATTTAGTTGAGTTTAAATACAGATATCGAACATCGAGTGAAAACACTTTAAAATAATTTTATCAACATGGATTTTAGTGAAATGGTACGAGATCCTTTCATCGTTAATCATATATTTCAGTTTTGAGCCCTCAAGAACAGAAAAAAAATAATCTTATTGGGAGTGTCGCCTTCATAAATAGACTCTATAATGTGCGAATTCGAATTTAATGAGACTCTAATATAAATATTGAACAAGGAATAATTAGGAAAAACACACACTCTGGACATATGTTGTTTCATGCTGCATTTATGGGTACTAGAATTGCAAAATTATTTAGTTAAAAGACTGATATGTAAATAACTTAAAAGCATGGATTATTTAGTGCAATTTGCAGTTCCTTGCAAGAAAATATACACAAGGAAACAAGAAATGGAAAAAGAAATGTTGAATTTGAAGGGTAGGCTATCCAAAATGCAAGTGGATTACACCCATCCACTTATGTTGAGAAACTGTCACCTTTCTCTTTCTCATAAACTAAACCTAACTCCTTTTCTTAACCCCTATCAAATAATCATTAATTTATGTCAATTTATTTCTACTTATATTATTTACTTATAAAATCACTTGAAATAAAATAAGTAATAAAAATTCAGCATATGAAATTGCATGTAATAATAAAACTATCTCAATAACAAGAGATAAATTAATATATGAAATATTTGTAAAATATATTAGTAATAGGTTTATGTCTAATGAGCTTCATTTCCATGAAGGTTCTTGAGCCACCTAATGGCCCGTTTGGTAATGCGATATGAAATCATGAGATGAAGTTAAGTTTTGTTTGGACATACAATTTGGACAGTTTATATTGTTTGTTTTCTCATAAACATAAAATCTTATAAGTTGTAAAACTATTAAAATTGTCTCAATTATTTATACAATCTTACCAAATAAGCAAAATTTTATAAAAATTGCATAATACACTATCACAAAGCTATTCTAAAAAATACAATATTTATTGATCAAATCTTAATTCAATTAAAAAAATAATTGAACATAGGTTATAGTGTTCAAGTTGTTAGTACCTAAGAGATTTATTTTTTCAATTAATACCACAGTGGTTAGTCTTGTCCACTCAATATAATGATGAAAATTATTTTTATTAAACATTGTTCTTAATGAAGTGATAATAGATTTGATAAAAAATAATGAATTAGGTGAATATAAATGGTAATGTAAGAATTGATTTGAAGTAAAAATAAATGTTATATTGGCGAGAATAATCGTTATTTGAGATATTAACGATTTCAAAAGTAATGATATGAATTATAAATTTTATTTACATATGAAACAAATGGATAGTACATATATATAAATTAAATGTGGATTTTTTTTTTATAAAATATAAACTTGTGGGTCAATTTTTATATTTGAAAAATCTCAAATCATGATTTTTGGAGATTTTGGGATTTCATCTCATGATATGAAATCATGAGATGAAATTAGCGTAAAATCGCATATCCAAACGAATTTCTCACATAATTTCATATCATGAGATAAAATCACATGGTCAAACGCCTACTAAATATGAATGATATAATAGTTGTGTGGAGGATTTTTCACTTATTTTCAAGGCATTCTAAAGTTTACATGGAATATGAAACAAGTTTATGTAGGTAATTCTCAAGATTCTCATAATTCTTCCTTCCAAAATAAAGGAAGAAACATCACTATTTCTAGGTATAAAATTCTTCTAAGCAAACAACAAAATAGTGGGATCATAATTGTAACGACTTGTTCTCGTCGTTATAGAAAAGCCAACGGGGGAGAATTTGGGGTCGGAAAACTTTTTTGTAGTATTTGGATTTTTCCAACCTTATCCAGATTTGGACGAAATCTGAGTCTTTGAGGTGTAGGGAAATATGGTAACAATCCGGTGAATCATTTATGATTTTGATTACATGAGTAGTTAGATATCTCGAAAAGGAATCCGTATGACTTTACCGAATTCAATTCGGGCGAGTAGAACTCCCGTAATCGATCTTAGCGTAAAGGGTATTTACTGAGCGTCGTGGATTAGAGGTGTGTTGTGAAATGAGAATTTTGGAATTCTTGAAATAACTCTATGTCTCGAGAATGCCGCTTTGGGGCTGGGTTTTGCCGCTTTGGCGGGACCGTTGTGGCAGGCCCAACGCGAATTAAAGTCATTAATAAACCCCTAAACGACCTCATTATACACTTTTCAACTTTTAGAGCTAAGGAACGACCCCCAATCGACTCCTACTCATTTTTCACCATTCTTGAGGCTAAAGGTAAGCTTTTCACTCCCCGAATTTATTTTTCGATCCATAGAACGTAATAGAATGGGGGAAGGTTTGTTATAGATTTTATGGTGGAAACAACCCTAATTTGGATAATTGGGATCATGGGTTTGATCTAGGGTTCATAGAATTATTAGTAATCCGGATAATTAATGATTGTATATTGATTCCCGTATTATATTGATTGTTTGTAGACCAAGAACAAGCGAAACGAATCCGAAAAGGGAAGAATCAAGTTTCTTAGGGTTTCAAGCTTGTTTTGAGGTAGGTAATGGTTGTTATTCTATGATTGTTTGATGTATGCTTGTTCTTGCTTCATTATGATACTTGTATATGCATGAATGTTGCAATGTTGATCACACTTGTTGTAAATGAGATAGAGAATTGATGAATGTCATGAAATCATAACTTAAATGTATGATCTTGATGATATACTTGTTATTGTGATTGTGATTGTGGTGTGTGAATGGGATCGGTTACCACGTTCTGGCATAACTAACTTAGATTGGTTGCCACGTTCTGACATAAAAATGGGATCGGTTGCCACGTTCCGACATAAATATGTAATCGGTTGCCACGTTCCGGCATTCTAACTATTTGGGTTTGGGTTTCATGAGAGGACCAATGATTTGACATAAAATGTGAAGCTGCTCGTTATTCGTAAATGCTGATGATATTGTATATGTTGATATGTATGCATATGATTATAATGTTGTTTGACTTGTTTATGTTGCACTAGTGGGATAACCACGTGATCCTACCAGTACACTGTGGTTGTGTACTGATTCTGCACTTGCTCTTATTTTTGTTGAATACAGGGCATCTTTAAGCAGCTATTGACAGACCTCGCTTAGAAGATCAGTGATCGTCGTTCGAATTCAAGGGTAAGCCAATTCTTTCGGGCTGCCATGAAATTCTCTTTCGTCTATGTCTACCATTTTCGAACATAAACATTTGTTTTAGCTAGTTGATTAGTTCATTAGTTGGGGTTGTATCCCTTTCTTGTTTAGACTTGGTTCATTGTTAGAATGTTTTGGTACATTGACTTTCAGGTTATAGGTTATTCTTCCGCATTGTTAATTTATTATTGTTAGACTTTCGTTAGAGTTTATGAGAACTCTATTTTTCTTTCCTTAGTGTTTGATTTAAATGTCTTAGTTTTTAGATTATTTGTTTGGTTTGGGTGTAATAGTGGTTCTCCCACCGGAGTGTTAATGTGAGTGTCAATCACGACGGTCTGGGTCGTGACAAAGTTGGTATCAGAGCCTAGGTTCGTTGATCTTGATATACCAAAACGAGTCTAGTAGAGTCTCGCGAAACGGTACGAGGACGCCTTTACTTTTCTTCGAGAGGCTATAAGACTTTAGGAAATATATTTGTTTTCTCTTGTCTCCTTTCGTGCTATGACTTGATTTCAATTGGTATCTAGCGATTCAAATTGGTTTCTAACCTCATTCACTCTTCTGTTCGTAGATGGTTAATACTAGATTCAACGGCGTTAGGCTCGTAGCTCCCATTAATGCTCCGATTGAGGAATCTGCAGCGAGAGGTCGCGGTCGAGGCGGGGGTAGTAGAAGAGTTGGGGGTAGAGGTTGTGGAAGAGTAGAACCTGCTGGAAATGGAGCTCATGTTGAGAATTCTCCTATGAATGAAAACCCTCATGCGCATCATGAAGAGATAGAAGAGAATGTTGATGTTGAGGATTTGAGATAAGAGGGAGAGGTGCAGGCTGAGACTACATGTGTTCCTCCTTTGGATCCAGTGTTAGCTCAACAAATCATGTCTTTCTTAAAAGGATTGGTTGGTCCTGGAGTGCTTCATTTTTCTCAAGTAACTCAAGCTCCTACTAATCCTCATGTTGCTAGCACTGTGCCCAAGGTGGGTGGGACTGGAGGTAATGATGTTTTCTTCTGTCCTTCGTTGGGATTCGTTACGACTAGTAATAAGCATGAAATATTGACTAAGTTTTTAAAGCTAAAGCCTTTTGTGTTTCTTGGTTCTGAGAATGAGGATGCTTATGAGTTCATTCTGGATTGCTATGAGAGGCTTCATAAACTGGGTATTGTTCATCAGCATGGGGTTGAGTTAGTGTCTTTCCAACTTCAAAGTGAGGCCAAGCAGTGGTGGAGAGCTTATATGGAGTGCAGATCTTCTACTTTACCTCCACTTACTTGGACCCAATTTCATGCTTTGTTTCTAAAGAAGTATGTGCCTAGGATTTTGAAGGATCGCAAGAAAGATGAGTTTATGGCTTTTGAGCAAGATGGTATGTATGTGGCTGCTTATGAGGCCAAGTTCCATGTTTTATCTAGATATGCTACGCAGTTGGTGACTACAAAGGAGGAGAGGATCCGGTTATTTATTAGAGAATTGAATTTTGAGTTGCAAGTATTATCTGTTCATATGACTTCTGCAGGGAGAAACTTTAATAAGGTGATAGACTATGTTAAGAAAGTGGAGGGGGTGAGGTGAGACGGTCAAGCTAAGAAATGGGCAAAAAGGGACAAGAACTCGGGTAACTTTGAAGGTTCTTATTCCAAGGGGTCCGGAATACCAACGCTTGCAGCCAAGCCAAGTCAGTTTGTTATGCCCGCCTCTACAGGTAGTTACTCGAAAACTCCATTTCATATTTTTCAGGATAGCAAGAGAGTCGCGCCTTCGACGGGCGACATACCATATTTTGATCGTACTTGTTACAATTTTGAAGAACCTGGGAATCTGAGGAGAGATTGTCCCCACTCGCGTGTGTTAGATTCAGCGCAACAGCAGTCTAGAGCAGT
Source organism: Solanum acaule (assembly GCA_036250505.1). NCBI lineage: Eukaryota > Viridiplantae > Streptophyta > Magnoliopsida > Solanales > Solanaceae > Solanum > Solanum acaule. Next base: position 8,257 of record JAJOOR010024164.1, on the reverse strand, counting down.
GGTACTCGCGGGAAATGGCAATAATGGTCGAGGGGATCCACAAGGTGGGCTAGGAGGTAATCAGCGAGGCCGTAGAGATAGAGGAAATGGTAATGGTAATGGTAATGAAGGTAGGGTTACGCGCAACCAGGCAGGGAAGTGGCTCGTCAAGATGATAGGGCTCAGTGTTATGCTTTTCCAGGCAAGAATGAGGTGGAGGCGTCTGATGCGGTGATCACATGTACTATTCTTGTATGTGACTGGATGGCTAATGTGTTGTTTGATTCGGGTTCTACTTATTCATATGCATCCGTGAGATTTGCCTCAGATTTTGATATGATTTGTGATATTCTTGATGCCCCTATTCGTGTTTCTACCCCTGTTGGAGAGTCAGTCATAGTTACCCATGTTTATCGTGGTTGTCCTATTTTGTTTATGGGATTTCAGACTTGGGATGATTTAGTGCTTTTGGATATGATTGACTTTGACATAATCTTAGGCATGACTTGGTTGTCCCCCTTTTATGTAATGTTTAATTGTACTACTAAGTCTGTAACTCTACAAATTCCGGGAAGGGAAAAATTAGAGTGGGAAGGGATGTACAGGCCTAAGCAAGCTAAGATTATATCCTCCATTCGGGCTAGTAAACTAGTAGAGCAGGGTTATTTGGCTTATTTGGCTCATATTAGAGATGTTGAGATTGAGGCTCCATCTATTGAGTCTATTCATGTGGTGTCTGAATTTAGTGAAGTGTTTCCTAATGATTTGCCTGATATGCCTCCGGATAGAGATATAGATTTTTGCATTGATTTAGAACCTGGTACTCGTCCCATTTCCATCCCTCCATATCTCGTGGCTCCGGCAGAATTAAGAGAGCTTAAGGCTCAAATCCAAGAACTTCTTGATAAAGGATTTATTCGTCCTAGTGCTTCCCCATAGGGTGCTCCAATTTTGTTTGTTAAGAAAAAAAATGGTAGTATGAGAATGTGTATAGATTACCGGCAATTGAATAAGGTCACTATTCTAAACAAGTACCTTTTGCCTCGAATAGATGATCTTTTTGACCAATTAGAAGGTGCATCAGTTTTCTCTAAGATCCGGTTACCATCAATTGAAAATTAGGCCTGGAGATGTGCCCTAGACGGCGTTTAGAACTCGTTATGGGCACCATGAGTTTTTGGTTATGTCTTTTGGTTTGACCAATGCGCCTGCAGTTTTCATGAGTTTGATGGATGGGGTGTTCAAATCATTTCTTGATTCGTTCGTTATAGTTTTTATTGATGATATTTTGGTTTATACAAAAAGTGAGGAAGAGCATGCTAACCATCTTCGTAGTGTTTTGGGTGTTCTTGGGAAGTAAAAGCAAATGCTAAATTTTCTAACTGTGAATTTTGGTTGAAATCGATTGCATTTTTGGGGAATGTAGTTTCAAAAAAAGGGGTAATGGTAGATCCTCAAAAGATTGAGGCGGTTAAGAATTGGGTCCGACCAAGTTCTGTGACTGAAGTTAGGAGTTTTGTGGGGATCGCTAGTTATTATCGTCGGTTTGTAAAAAAAATTGCTTCTATTGCCACTCACTTGACTAATTTGACAAAAAAAGGAGATACCTTTTGAATTGACTGAAAAATATGAGGAGAGCTTTCAAAAGCTCAAGACTTTTTTTACCACCGTACCTATTATTGCATTACCGGTTGAAGGTAAAGATTTTATTATTTATTGTGATGCTTCTCATTCTGGGTTGGGTGTTGTGTTGATGCAAGATAAGAATGCTATAGCTTATGACTCACGTCAATTGAAGGTGCATGGGAGTAATTATCCAACGCATGATTTAAAGTTGGCAGCGGTAGTGTTTGCTCTTAAGATCTGGCGGCATTACCTCTATGGTGTTAAGTGTGAAATGTTTACTGATCATTGTAGTTTGCATCATGTTTTCATTTAAAAGGATTTGAATTTGAGACAGCGAAGGTGGATGGAGTTACTTAAGGAATATGATGTGACCATTCAATACCATCCGGGCAAGGCTAATGTAGTGGCAGACGCTTTGAATCGAAAAGCGATAAGTATGGGTAGTTTAGCTTGCTTGAATGTATCCAAGCGACCTTTGGCTAAAGAAATTCAAACCTTAGAGTCTAAGTTCATGCGATGGGGCATCTAATAAAGAGGTGGGGTGTTAGCTAGTATTGAAGTGAGGGCCACATTCATTGAGGAGATCAAGGCCAAATAATTGGAGGATGAGAATTTAGAGGAACTTAAGAAGAGGACTGTGAATAGTAAGGCACAAGAGACCACTCTTGATGCGGATGGTGTGCTAAGTTTTAAAGGGAGAATATGTGTTCCTAGAGTAGATGACTTGATTGACAAATTATTGGCAGAGTCTCGTGGTTCGCGATATTCTATTCATCCGGAGGTGACCAAGATGTATCGAGATTTGAAGCGAATTTATTGATGGTCGGGCATGAAGAAAGACATAGCGCAGTTTGTGGCGAAGTGTCAAAATTGTCAACAAGTGAAGTATGAACATCAAAGGCCTGCAGGTTTACTTCAAAAAATGTCAATTCCGGAATGGAAGTGGGAAAGAATAGCCATGGACTTCGTGGTTGGTCTTCCCAAGACTTTGGGGAAATTTGATTTTATTTGGGTAGTGGTTGATAGATTGACTAAGTCAGCCCGTTTTATTCCGGTAAAAATAGATTATAATGCTGAACAATTGGCTAAAGTTTATGTGTAAGAGATAGTGAGGTTGTATGGGGTGCTCCTTTCTATCATCTCAGACCGTGGTACCCAGTTCACATCCAAGTTTTGAACGAAATTGCATGATGAATTGGGCATACAACTCACTTTTAGTACAACCTTCCATCCACAGACAGACGGGCAGTCAAAGAGGACTATTCAAGTGTTAGAAGACATGTTGAGGGAATGTGTGCTTGATTTTGGAGGGCATTGGGATAAATTCATACTTTTGTGTGAGTTCTCCTATAATAATAGTTATCACTCCAGTATTGATATGGCACCATTTGAGGCACTCTATGGGAAGGGATGTAGATCACCCATATGATGGTTTGAGGCTGGAGATGTGAAACATTTGGGGGTTGATTTAGTGAAGGATGTTCAAGATAAGGTGAGGAGTATTCAAGCTAAGCTTTTAGCAGCCCTGAGTAGACAGAAGAAGTATGCGGATCATAACGTAAGAGACATGGCGTTTCAATCGGGTGAAAATGTTCTTCTTAATGTATCACCCATGAAAGGGGTGATGAGATTTGGTAAGAAGGGTAAGCTAAGTCCTAGATACATTGGTCCATTTGAGATTCTTGAATGTGTGGGATCGGTAGCGTATAAATTGGCTTTACCTCCAAATCTATCGGGTGATTATCCGGTATTTCATGTATCCATGTTGAAGAGGTATCATGGTGATGAGGATTATATCATTAAGTGGGACTCAATTGTTTTAGACAAGGACCTCCAGTATGAGGAGGAACCAGTTGCAATTTTTGATCGTGATGTGCGTAAGTTGAGGACCAAGGAGATTAAGTCCGTGAAAGTTCAATGGAAGCATCGTCCAGTTGAGGAAGCTACTTGGGAAACCTAGAGAGACATGCGAGACAAGTATCCCCAATTGTTCGTCGATTCAGGTACTACTTCATCCATTCTCTAGCCTATTTTTCTAAGTTTTGTCACTCGGGGACGAGTGATGGGTAAATTGGTATCTATTGTAACGACATGTTTCCGTTGTTATAGAAAAGTCAACGGGGGATAATTTGGGGCCGGAAAACTTTTTTTTGTAGTATTTGGATTTTCCCAACCTTGTCCAGATTTGGATGAAATCAAAGTCTTTGAGGTGTAGGGAAATCTGGTAACAATCGGGTGAATCATTTATGATTTTGATTATATGAACAGTTAGATATCTCGTTAAGGAATCCGTACGACTTTAGGGAATTGAATTCGAGCGAGTAAAACTCCTGGAATCGATCTTAGCGTAAATGGTATTTACTGAGCGTCGTGGGTTAGAGGTGTGTTGTGAAATGGGAATTTTGGAATTCTTGAAATAATTATTTGTCTCGAGAATACCACTTTGGCGCTGAGTTTTGCCGCTTTGGTGGGGCAGCTGTGGACCTGGTGGCAGCTGTGGAGGGCCCAACGCGAAGTAAAGTCATTAATAAACCCCTAAATGACCTCATTATGCACTTTTCAAATTTTAGAGCTAAGAAACGACCCCCAGGCGACTCCTACTCATTTTTCACTATTCTTGAGGCTAAAGTAAGCTTTTCACTCCCCGAATCCATTTTTCGATCCATAGAACGTAATATAATGGGTGAATATTGATGGGGGGAGGTTTGTTATAGATTCTATCGTGGAAACAACCCTAATTTGGATAATTGAGATCATGGGTTTGATCTAAGGTTCATAGAATTGTTAGTAATCCGGGTAATGAATTATTGTTTATTGATTCCCATATTATATTGATTGTTTGTAGACCAAGAACAAGCGGAACGAATCCGGAAAGGGAAGGATCAAGTTGCTTAGGGTTTCAAGCTTGTTTCGAGGTAGGTGATGGTTGTTATTCTATGATTGTGTGATGTATGCTTGTTCTTGCTTCATTATGATAGAAAATTGATGAATGCCATGAAATCCTGACTTAAATGTATGATCTTGATGATATACTTGTGATTGTGATTGTGGTGTGTGAATGGGATCGGTTGCCACGTTCCGGCATAACTTACTTGGATCTATTGCCACGTTCCAGCATAAAAATGGGATCGGTTGCCACGTTCTGGCATAAATATGGGATCGGTTGCCACGTTCCGGCATAAATATGGGATCAGTTGCCACGTTCTAGCATTCTAACTGTTTAAGTTTGGGTTCCATGAGAGGACCAATGATTTGACATAAAATGTGAAGTTGTTCGTTATTCGTAAATGTTGATGATATTGTATATGTTGATATGTTATAATGTTGTTTGACTTGTTTATGTTGCACTAGTGGGATAACCGTGTGATCCTACCAGTACATTGTGGTTGTGTACTGATTCTGCACTTGCTCTTATTTTTGTTGAGTACATGACATCTTCAAGCGGCTATTGACAGACCTCGCTTAAAAGATCAGTAATCGTCGTTCAAATTCAAGGGTGAGCCAATTCTTCCGGGCTGCCATGAAATTCTCTTTCGTCTATGTCTACCATTTTCGGACTTAGACATTAGCTAGTTGATTAGTTCATTAGTTGGGGTTGTATCCATTTCTTGTTTAGACTTGGTTCATTGTTAGAATGTTTTGGTACATTGACTTTCAGGTTCTAGGTTATTCTTCCGCATTGTTAGTTTATTATTGTTAGACTTTTGTTAGAGTTTATGGGAACTTTATTTTTCTTTCCTTAGTGTTTGATTTAAATCCCTTAGTTTTTAGATTATTTGCTTGGTTTGGGTGTAATAGTGGTTCTCCCACCGGAGTGTTAGTGTGGGTGTTAATCACGACGGTCTGGATCATGACAATAGTATTGTAGAACATGTGAATAAAAGATATAATATTCAAGTCGTAGCACGTGGAATAATAAGTGATGAGACGTATTTTAGTAGTTACATAAGTTACATTAAGAAATAATGTTCAGTTTCACCAATAATGAACATTTTCTCTATATTTGAATTTTAACATTTAACCTCTATTTAAGAATGAATGAATTCCATAAAATCTAACGTCTATTTATTTTTGTTGTTTAATTATTTTTTTATAAAATACCTAAATGAAACAAGCTAAAAAAACGTGCAATCACAGAACCAAAATTTATACACAACATTAACCTATTTAAATAGACAAGAGGGAGTTGCTCGGATGGTAAACACCCCTCACTTCCAACCCGAAGATTGTGAGTTCGAGTCACCAAGGGAGCAAAAGTGATGGAATCTCCTAGGGGGAGGGTGTAAAAAAAAAAACCTATTTAAATAAAATATTATTGTTGGACTTGCACGAGCAACACATGAAGAGAAAAGATCAAAATTACATTTAAATTTTTGAATCCTACTAAAAAATCACTTTCTTCTCTTTATACGTTTCTTAAATCAATACCCTTTCTATCGTTTTTTTATTCAATATCCGTTATATTAAGAGTAGGGGATTTAAGAAGAATATATAGTACTATGAGTTTTGTTTCATTTAAGTATCAAACTCTAACTCCACAACACATGTTCGATCATAAAATTCTAAATTTTTTTTTTTTTGCTTTTTCAAGAATTTTCAAAAATTCAAAAAACAATAAAGGCTGATTTTATCTTTTTCATTTTAAATCACTCAAAAAATTAAAGAAACTACTCTAATTTATTTCATGTTCAAATATAGCTTAATTTTTTAAATATTTTTTTTCGTTGAAAACAAAAAACTATTTTTTTTTCTATTTTCACAATGAAACATAATTAATTACCTATTTAAATTGAGAGGAAAAAAAAGTGTTTTAAAATGTGCTTGCACGCGCCAATTAGTGATGTGGGAAAAAAAAAGATTTTGACTGAAAGTTGATTCTTTTATAATCTTTTCTATATATTGTATGGTCGCTTCCTTTCACATTTTATACGTAGACAGAAGAATAATCCTAACAATAATATTATTACAAGAAAATATTTAAAAAGGAGACAACACAAACAATAACAAAAAGGAGAAAAAAAAGAAAGTGGAATGTTAACTGAATGTGACCTTCTCCCTTTTGGTTTCTTCCTCGATGTTCGGTTCTCAAAATCCGACTCAATTCTGAGAATTTATTTATGGAATTAGTACTTTCGACAAAAAAAATCATTTTCGAAAGCTCAAATCTAAAAATTCAAATTAAAAGTTAACAACTCTCAATCATCTTATCAGTATCATTTTCTTTATGTGCCTTTTGGATGTTTTAAATTTATTTATTTTTCGCTATGGTTTTAAATTTAGAGATACATAGTGCTATAAATTCTTCCCTTTTTGTTTAGTTTACAAACATAATATTTCAAAATTCAAGTGAGAGGTTCTGGGCATCATAACATGCTTAATTTATTAAGTAACTTACATAAATTCCACAAGTGTAGGAGTTAATTATTTAGATACACATTAGTTTATAATATAATAAATCTTATCAGATTTTTGTGCGTTCAGATACGTCCAGCTACATGTATCTCGCTCGCCATTCTTCTATGTGTCTGATATTCTAGATACATGTGAATCACACTAAATATATACAGATACATGTATCTAGCTAGTATATATCTTCTGTGATTCACAAGTATATGAGATACATCGACAAATCTCGCTTGCCTCCCTCCTATTCTCGCTTGCCTCTCTCCTTATTCCAATGTATGCAGTAACAAAAAAACATGTATCTAGGCGAGTCTGACTTGAAATCTGGTATGAAATTATTAATGAGCAACTTTCACATATAACAAACATAAAAATCATATTTATATGTTATAGCTATAGTTTGCATAATTGCGCTTCATAACAAATTTTATGTTTGCTATGGAACTTTTGATTTGTATAATTCGCTATAAGCATCCAATTTTATATAGATTGTTCAGTTTTGTATAAATTCATTTATACATTGTAATTTGTATAATAAGATTTATATTTGTATAATTATAAGTGTATATGACAAAAATATATGTATTTGTATTTGTATTTGTATTACACTTTTCTCTCACTTTATACAAACACAAACACATTTTATACTGAAATGTATAAAAATGGCTAATTGTATACCAAAATTGGCTAATTGTATACCTAATCAGATGGCAAAAAAATGGGATGTTTGCTGTGAATTACAATTAAAATAAACTATGGCTATAACATTTAATTTGAATTAATAGTTTGCGATTTCATACAATTTTCCCATTATTAATTAGTAGTATAAAATATAATTATTTCAAATTATAGAGAGAATTGGTAAATATGATAGGAATATTTATGTAATTAGATAATTTCTCTTAATTTATTCATTGTAACATAAGTTGTTGTTTTTTCCCTCTCTTTTTGCCTACTAAAATGGACTAATTCAATAGACAAGTCGAGCAGAGGGAAACATCACTTCCTAATCATAATATTGAGGAAAAGACTCAAAACAATTATTTAACCAGTAATACCATTTTTTTAGAGGGGAAGGGAATTACCACTAAAAAATTCATTTTGAAGTCTCTTTATAATGTTAAGGACTATTTAAAGTGACTTTGGCCACATTTTTTTTTATAATAAAAATGGGAATGTTAATCTAAAAGGATTGACACATATATATATCACAATTAATGAAAAAAGAATCTGATTTTTCGATATCAAT
>JAJOOR010024163.1:0-10840 GCA_036250505.1 Solanum acaule | reverse complement strand
GTCTATGCCTCAAGTAGGTGCCCATGGTAGAGTGAAACATAAACTTGGTCTTGACTCTTCTAATAAATGTGAATTTGTTAAATATCTTGAACAGGGTTCAGATAATATTACAAACGATGAAGGTATACCACAATTATTGAACTGGTGGAGGGCTCGTGGAACTCAATTTCCAAAACTTAGTAGGATGGTGAAGGACGTGCTTGCAATTCAAGGATCATCAGTTGCTTCGGAGGCAGCTTTCAGCGCGACAAGATTTCAAATTGGAGACCACAGATATTCGTTAGCAGAAGACAGTTTGGAGATATCGGTGTTGTTTAGAGATTGGATAAATGCTGAGCGGAGAAATCAAGGACTTCCAAAGTTGGATAGTCAATTTGAACTTTTCATAGATTCCGCCATTGGATGTGGTAGTGACGATGGCATGGAACTTCAAGATCGTCAACGAGCTTTACCAAGACCAGTAGTTGATTACGGTCAATCTATAGCTGAGTTAGAGAAAGAATTTACGGGACTATACAACTATTAGTATTACATTTGAGGCTTAGTTGAAACAGAACCCTTCCTAGAAGGTGGTTGCGTAAACTATGCACTCTACTAATAGTTGTAAATTGTAATTTGTAATTCAAATTAAATAAATTGGAATATTGGATTGATATTTTTTAATTTGTGTCATTGTTTTATCCTTATTTTTATTTAATTTTTAAAATTACAAACTTAAGTTATTTAAATTACAAGTTATAAATATAACTTATAAGTTATAACATATTAATAAGAAATAACTTATAAACTTCAAAAGATTCAAATCTTGAAAACTTAAGCTCAAAAACATTTTTTTTAAAAAAAAACTTTATTAAACTTAACTTGCATACTTCAAAAGATTCAAATATTTAAAACTAAGCTCAAAAACATTTTTTTTTAAAAAAACTTTATTAAACTTAACTTGCAAACTTAATAAGTAAAAATTAAAAAAAATATCTTTAAAATAAACTTAAGTAAAACTACATTATAAATTTCAAAACTATTAATTTAAACTTAGAAAAATAAAAAAACATTAATATTTTTGTATTTCAAAAAATTAAAATAACTAAATTTTTTTTAATCATTTTTTGAAATAGCTAGATGTGTCGTTCCGTTTATCCCATCCCATTCCATTCCGGTCCGTTCCGGTTCCATCTCGATATATAGTGGGACAGGACGGAACCGTGTATCCGTACCGGTAATTCCGGTCCGGTTCATCCCGGTACCAGTCAACCCATCCCGTTCCGGTCCGGCGCCCAGTCTTAGTCTCTCTCAAATTTAAGGGTATTATTATATTCCTTCCTTAGGCTTAATTTGAGGTTCTGGAGGAAGGAACTGATAGGTAAAGCACTAGAGTTTTGTTCTTTTTAGCTAAATATTTTCTCTTGCTATATTTGGTAGTGTTAGTTGGAATATTGTTGCTTGTGAGTTTTGGTGTGGAGCACTTGTTGTCACTCTAAATCTACCTTCTACTCTTCTTTGTTTTATAGGCATAATGCACGAGCACCTTGATTTTTCTTTTGTGGAATTTAGGGAAAGTGGAATTGTTAGGTTTCTTTTTAGTTGAATTTGGCTTTTGAAATTGATAAGTGAAATTTCATGAAAATAGTGAGGAAGGACTAGCGCTTAGAGATCATCGAATAAATGAAATCTCATATAAATACTAAAGCAGGGCCAATGCTTAGCGAAATTGTTTGTCAACTGATTTTGTGGAAACACAGGAAAAACTTGAAATGCCCATGGAACCCATGACGTGTTAATAAACTGTTGTAGTCCCCCTATTGTTATGCAAGAGAAGAGTGTATTGAAACCAAATAGCTTTATTGTTTTGTTTGTCTAAGTTTTCATAAATTCACATGGCTACACAATAAATATCATATGTTGAAGGTCAACTATAACAGATGATATTTAATAGATACAAATTATAAAAAATACTAAATTCATTCTACAATTATTTTCACGTGCAGTGTGAAGTTAAGAATTTGCAGTTATACAATTAAGGTTTCAGCTACAGGTATGTTCTTTTTCACCCGTTATTGTGATTTCTTTTTCTCTCCTTCCTCCTTTTATCTCCTTGATTAATAGCGATCCAGTTGATAGGAAATTTTGAGGAGTTTAAGGGTACAAAGTTGTAGTCTTGTTACTGGTGAAGAGGAAGATAACCAGAAAAAGTTCAGGAATGTGTCATAGACAAAGTAAGAAACTATTGATAGCAGGTATAAGTGGAATTAGGATCTTACACTCTCTTTTTGTAACCTCTGTACTTAAATGAATTGGAATTTCTGACCAGGAGTATGTTCCTGTCTTCAAGGGAAATTCAATATAATTTTTCCAATCAAATTTCTTAATTTTGCAAAGTGGATTAGGCATTTCTTGATTTTTGGATGGGCTGAAACTTCACAAATCATTAGTGTATTGTTCATACTAGAAGTAAAGATAATATTATCACAATCTAATACATACTTTTCGTGAGTGTCTCATTCTGTTTTAGTGTCTCACAAAAGCACAACACGTGATGTGTATTATAATTAAAAAAAAACAAAGTTTGATGGAAAACCACTATTGATCTCAATGGGATGGAGATAAAAATGAACATTTAGAAACAAGCAAAAGAGCATGAATTGATGCCAAATAGAAATAACAATACAAAGTACTAATAAAAACAACACAAAGTATAAAACACAATCAATTACACATAAATAAAGTAAATTTCATGGCAAATTAAGGCTGCAATATGGTTGTTTTATAAAGTTTTATGTAATATTGGCATCTTGATAGTATCTCATTAGCATGAGAAAGTTTGCAAAGATGACAAATGTGACCAAGGAATCACCCATAGTTCAGTGACCTTTTAAGATATTAACTCCACAACGAACCAATACGTTTTAAATATCGTCTCATCTTCACTAATTGCATACAGACAGTATGTGAATCAAGAAGATCTTATCTTCTTTCTAGGTAATATCCAAAAGATGAAGCTTAGTCTAAAGTGTTAAAACTTTCAAGCAATATAATCATCTATCTCATCAAAAGAAAAAAAGAAAATTCAATTGAGTACAAGAAATCTGTAGGCAGATGAAAAATTTAACAATAACAACAATTGTGAATAAGAATCAAGTAGAAAAAAGGTCACTACAACATTGAAGTTGATATCTCATGAAATCAAACAAATGAAATACTTATGGGCTTAAAGCGAAAACATCAACCTACCACTATCGTCATTACTCTCTTTTCAGAACCCACTGTATTCCCACAAATTCTCTGTTTGGCTGCGAATTCTAACATTGAAGCTTATGTCAATATCAAAGTCATAAGTAGATAATCTTACCTTGAAATTAGTTTAGAGAAAAGTGTTTTATTCAACCCAACATATTTGTCCACATAGAAGTAAGTTCTTCTAAATAAATAAAAGTTACATTATCTAGGATCTCCCTATCTCAATGTCCAAATATGATCTCTATGTCTTTGTCTCCTGCATCACTATCTAAAATCTTAGTGTCTTATTTATTGTACATTTCTTTGTCATCTTAGTTATCAGCTGGGTACAGTTCATTACATTCTGTTTAGCTACAATTTCATAGTACACTTTTATATGAGAATATTAATGTCCACAACTAGAGTTGTAATCATGACTGAGTAATATACATCTTCAGCGAATTTGTTCATTGTGTCAATCACTGAAAAAACTATCACTACCAACCAATCGTTACCTCTCACTGTAACAACCACTCCAGAAAGTAGCAAAGGCAAGCTGAAATGGATTATGACAACGGAAGACGGTCAGGGTATTCTCTACACATGTCTTCCATCTTTTCAATAGTCCACAGATTCTCTACTCAAGTCTGTGCTATTTTCATCTTCAGATACAAATTTTATCCAACAATTATCCAATTTATTTTTACTTGATACATGTTATGGTGATATACAAATAGATATGTTGATGAAATATGAGGCCTCAATGAAATGGGAGAGCTTTTGAGAGGGTAGAGTGAAACTTTTCCACACTAAGAAATAGCCTCCAGTCCTTTATGTTCTTTTGATACCCCACATAATTCCAACATGTATAGGAGATTGAGTAGAGGTGTTGTTACATAGTTATTATTCTCATAAAATATTAGTTTTGAACTGAACTTCACTTGCTTTGGTAAGCTAGCCTATTGTTTCTAATTCAGCCTCCAAGGATATAGTGCAAGTAAGGGATTTTGTAGTCTTTGTGCAAGCCGTATGAGATGAGAATCACACGTACGGTAAGGAAGGAGGTTCGCGTCTATACGTGTAATGTGGTGTGTAGTGTCATGCTTAGGCCTATCCACCCTATTTGTTCCGTACATTTCTGTTCCGCAGAAATCAATTGACATCAAATAAAAGAGTGAAATTTAGATGCATTAACCATTATAATTAGAACTCGACCATCTTTTTTAGACTGGGGTTACTTTTAGGCTTATATAAGTGACCACAACTTGTTTGGAACCAAGACATCTCATCTTACTATCTGGCTGCAAGACTAGAGAGTAAAGACTGGTTCAAGACCAACAACTTTTCAGCCATCTTCCAGCCAAAGGTAAAAAGGGTTGTGGATTTTTCGCTAGAGTAATTTGATATTAGTTCTAATTGTTGTTTCTTTTGCATGTCTTGAATTTGTAATTGCACTATTTTTTTTATTGTATTACATAAAAAGTGATGTAGTGTTGAAAGATTGGTTAAACCATATATACAGTCGTCTTAGTAACATATGAAGGAAAATGTATGCCTCTAATTAATATGTAAATAGCGAAATTTAGCTCATTTTGTATTCTTCCCAAACCCTCACTACTTATTGTCTGCCAGTCTATCTCTCATTAACTTTGAATAAATCCAGTAGTAATTGATTGGAGTCAACAACACATTTAAGAAATGACTTCTAAAATTGCAACTTGGAATAGTGCCTAGCAGCTCCGTGAACAAAGCATTCATGCACAGCTTTAGAGTGTAATGTAAATGGTCTATCCTGATGTAAGTATTAATGATTGCTTTTCCAACTCGAACTCATGGCCGAAAAATCTATAGAGACAATCAATTCAGAACAATTAATTTCTACTATCAATGCAAGCAAAGCTACATTCATTTGTTAACACTCTATGGAGAAGAACTATTGTTTCTCATTGTGGCAAAAATTCATGAAATACGTTGCATCAAGGTAAAACACTCTACAACCTCTTGCTTCTTGTTTAAAAATCTATCTTACATGATTTCCTTTCAACTTTTAGAGACAATTGTTGTCACTCATACCCGTGCTACACAAACTGCTAGGGAAGACATTCACTATCCAAATAAAGAAGTTGTTCGCAAAATACAAAGATGCATCTTCAGCAAAATTATTCGTCATTTCAATCACCGAAAAAGATGTTGCTAGCAACCTTCCATTGCCACTCACTGCACCAACAACTCCAGAAGCAACAAACGCAAACTGAAGCAAATCATGACAAAGGAAGACTAAAGGTATTCTCTCTACGCAACTTTCAATTTTTATCCAACAATATATTCAATTTTTTTTTATTACTTGATACATACTGTCAGATACAAACATACATCACAAACTTTCAACTGGCATAAAAAACAAAAGAAAAATGTTGCTATACATAGAAGAAGTAGAGCCACTGTTGTTGTGCCTATGGCATTTTTGAGTCTTTCTATTCCTCTCTAAAGTTTCATTCTTTTTACCTTATGTTATATGATTATACTAATGTTTTCCTGAAATTTTTGTTTGTTATATTTGGTTGCTCCATGGCCCCTTAGTACTATTTGGGTTTCTTGTTTTGTAATAATTTACTTGTTGCCTTTGTCTTTTGTTAAGTTTAAATGCTTACAGAAATGAAGGATTTCGATGATACTAAATGATATGTGTAAATTATGGCACCAAGATATTTCTATTGGAAATGCAGATTGTTTTCACTTGATTTATGGTTTTATTCCAATAGCCATTGCCTTGGCGTGGGAGATGTGTGTGGAGTGAAATGAGAGGCTAAGTTTTCCTTTTTCTGTTCTATTGATTTAGGCGTTTGTTTGTGTCACATGTTGCAATAATCTTCCTTTGCTTTATCTAGGGGAGAAGTACATGAAAATCTCAAGGGTGTTACATGAGTATTTGAAGGAATAGGAGCAACTTTACCTTAACATTTTCAATAACTATGTCTACCATGATGCTAGGTTTGTGAATTTGATTTTAGGGTAAAGGGTCAAATATGCCCCTAAACTATTCGAAAAGGTCTAGATATACCCTCCGTTTAAAGTTTGGCTCATTCATGCCCTCACCGTCCAACTTTTGGTCTAAATATGCCCTTATGGGCGTTAGTTGGCCTGCTGGACATATCCAGCTCATTTTTCATTTCTTTAAATGCCACATGGAATTGTCATGTCATTTGACTTTACCACATGACATTTATATGAAAATGGAAAGGGATCAATTATACTCCTAAAAAATTTGAACTCATAAACACTTAATCCGACCCATAAATCAACCCCCCCCCCTTTTAAATAAACTACCCAACCCGTTTTCAACAATTTTGTTTAAATTTTTATTTTTTTCGGTAAATTCCGAAAATTAGTAATTGATTAATAAAAAATAGGAAAAAACTAAAATAAAATTAATTCCAAAAATTCACAAATAAATATTGTAATCTTAAATTCAACAATTTCAACAATTTTTTTATATTTTTATTTTTTCGGTAAATCCCAAAAATGAGTAATTGATTAATAAAATATATGAAAAAATATAAAATTAACGCCAAAAAATCACAAATAATAATAGTAACCTTAAATTCAAAAATTTCAACAATTTTTTTAAATTTTTATTTTTTTAATAAATTACTCATTTTTTAAATTTGCCGAAAAAAATAAAAATTAAAAAAAAATTGTTGAAATTTTTGAATTTAAGGTTACTATATTTGTTTGTGATTTTTTGGCATTAATTTTATATTTCATATTTTTCATATTTTTTATTAATCAATTACTCATTTTCGGGATTTACCGAAAAAAAATAAAATTTTTAAAAAATTGTTGAATTTAAGATTACAATATTTATTTGTGAATTTTTGGCGTTAATTTTATATTTTTTTCATATTTTTCCTATTTTTTATTAATCAATTACTAATTTTTGAGACTTATTGAAAAAAATTAAAATTTAAACAAAATTGTTGAAAACGGGTTGGGTAGTTTATTTAAAAAGGGGTTGATTTATGGGTCGGATTAGGTGTTTATGGGCTCGAATATTTTAGGGGCATAATTGATCCCTTTCAATTTTCATATAAATGCCGTGGTAAAGTCAAAATGACATGACAATTCCATGTGGCATTTAAGGAAATGAAAAATGAGCTGGATATGTCCAGCATGCCAACTAACGCCCATAAAGGCATATTTAGACCAAAAGTTGGACGGCGAGGGCATGAGTGAGCCATTCTTTACTTCTGATCATGCATATGTGGCCTTATTTTTCATCATTAACGAAGTCTCATCATGCATTTCAACATTCAATTATGCTAGTTCTTCATTCTTAAGATTCCGACTAATCATTTTACCACACAACTTAGACTAGTTTTGGAACCCTAAGTCGAAACTTACATATAGACCTACAATCACATACAATAAGGTTACACAATCACTATCTATCGTTCCAAGGGCATTGTAATTTTCAAGTTTATCATGCAATTTCATCTACAATTACCCGAGGTCAAGATCCAACTCCCGACTTTCGATATTCAATCTATGAATCAAAATTCAAAGTGAGGGGAAAGTCTATTACCTTACAAGCAATGAGGAGTGGGGTGATTGCGTGACGACACGAAGCTTAGCAAGACCAAGGAATCACCTCTTCGCTACTAACCAAACACCCGACCCTTCTTGTGGAATATGGAATGGGTTGTAATTGAAATGGAAGGGAATTTGGGAATTTATGGAAGGGATGATAATATGGGGGAGTTATGGAGTGATTTAGGGAGTTTATGGGATGGGGGAAACGGTTTTGGGAGTAATGGAGGGAATTTGAAATGGTATAAAACATGGGGTTTTTTAAATAGGGGGTCCGGGTCGGGTAAGACAGCCTTAGGGTTTGGACTCACGAGACCCCGTCTACGGTCCGTAGATCAGGACCGTAGATCACTATTACACTTGGAAAAATTTAGAGGCTTTCCTGGGATCTACGGACACCATTTACGGTCTGTTGATGAATCGACGGACCGTTGATGGGGTCCGTAGACCTTTGCACCAGACCATTTTGCTGCAGATTTTTCGTGGTGTACCTGCACATGTAGCAACCAATAGGCTATTGTTTTTTTACATTTTCTGGACACTTTTTAGACACGGACCCTATACTAATCCTAGCCAACACTAAGAACTAAAACACTGAAACACCTACCTAAATTGATACAAAGACGCAAGTAATCAGAGAAAACTAAACTACTAAATGGAAAACAGAACCCTATCGTTGGCTAGATTGTACATCTTGGGTTGCCTCCCAAGCAGCACTTGATTTAACGTCGCGGCACGACGCAGGTGTCTTAATTACTCAGACTTCATCAAGATTGTAGGCCTCAATCACTTCTTGCACAGTTTCAGCATTTCCCAGATAGATCTTGATCCTTTGCCCATTCACCATGAACCTTGTTCCATCCCTATTTTCAAGCTCAACCGCTCCATGCGGGAGCACTTTTGTGAGCAAAAATGGCCCGGTCCACTTGGACTTGAGTTTGCCTGGAAACAGGCGCAACCTAGAGTTGAATAGCAGCACAAGATCACCAACCACAAATTCTTGCTTTTCAATTCTTTGATCATGATACCTCTTCATCCTCTCTTTGTACAAGGCTGAACTTTCATAAGCTTTTAGGCGAAACTCATCAAGCATATTCAAGTCATTCATCCTTTGATTAGATGCGGCGCCCCAATCCAAATTTAACTTCTTCATTGCCCACATAGCCTTATGATCTAGCTCTACTGGTAAATGACAAGACTTCCCATATACAAGTTGGTAAGGAGACATACCTATGGAGGTCTTGTATGCAGTGCGATATGCCCATAGAGCATCATCAAGCTTCCTTGACCAATCCGTTCTATTAGCATTCACTGTCTTTGCCAATATCTGTTTGATCTCTCTGTTGGATACTTCAACTTGACCGCTAGTCTGTGGATGGTAAGGAGTGGCTACATTGTGAAGGACACCATATTTCTCAAGTAGTACCTTGAACAACTTATTACAAAAGTGAGAACCTCCATCGCTAATAATAGCCCTCGGTGTACCAAATCTGGAGAAGATATTCTTTTTCAAGAATGCGGTGACACTTTTACCTTAATCAACCGCAACAAGAATATACTTCATCCCATATGAACTCGCAAATGGACCCATAAAATCAATTCCCCATACATCAAACAACTCTATCACCAATATAGGATTCATTGGGAGCTCTTGCCTCTTTGAAATCCCTCATTCTCTTTGGCAACGATCACAAGACTTGGCGAAATCATGAGCATCTTGGTGGATGGTAGGCCAGTAGTACCCACATTGCAAAATCTTATGTGCAGTCCGAATACCACTATGATGCCCACCAACGGGTGATGAATGGCTTGCTTCAAGTACACTCAACATCTCAACCTCGGGCACACAGCGACGAATAATCCCATCAACACAACTACGATACAAGTAAGGCTCATCCAAAAAAATCTCTTCTCATCATGCATAAACTTTTTCCTTTGGTGAAAAGACAAATCGGGGGGCACAATATTGCTTGCCAAATAATTAGCAAAGTCTGCGAACCAAGGAATCAAATCATGAGAAGCAGCCAATACTTGTTCATCTGGAAAAGTATCATTAATTTCAGCCCTATCTCCAAGCTTTAGCATAGCCTCTTCCTCTAATCTGGACAAGTGATCGACAACTTGATTTTCGGTCCCCTTTCTATCTTTTACTACAAAATCAAACTCTTGCAGCAACAATACCCATCTAATCAATCTCGGTTTTGCATCCTTTTTCGCCATTAAATACCTCAATGCAGAATGGTCAGTATGCACTATAACCTTAGTACCAAGCAAGTAGGATCGAAATTTCTCGAATGCGAAAACCACCTCAAGAAGTTCTTGTTCGGTCACAGTATAGTTCTTCTGTGCCACATTTAGAGCTTTGCTAGCATAGTAAATAGGGTGAAGAATTTTCTCTCGCCTTTGTCCCAATACTACACCAAGCGCCAATCCACTCGCATCGCACATTACCTCAAACGGTTGTCCCCAATCCGGTGAAATAATGATTGGTGATGTAACCAATTTCTTCTTCAACTCTCCAAATGCTCTAAGACAATCATCATCAAAATAGAATTTACACTCATTGCATAACGGATGTGCAATTTTGGAAAAATCTTTGATGAACCTCCTATAAAAACATGCATGCCCAAGAAAACTTCTAACCCCTTTTACAAAAATAGGTGGTGGAAGCTTTTCTATTACCTCAACTTTAGCTCTATCAACCTCAATACCTTTCTCTGAAATTCGATGACCCAACACTATACTTTCTTTAACCATGAAATGACACTTTTCCCAATTCAGCACCAAGTTGCAGTCTTCACACCTTTTAAGCACCTCGGCCAGATGATCTAGGCAACGATCAAAAGAATCACCTACCACTGAAAAATCATCCATGAACACTTCAATAGTATCCTCCACCATATCAGAAAATATCGACATCATACACCGCTGGAAGGTTGCTGGAGCATTGCACAACCCGAATGACATCCGTTTGAAAGCAAAAGTCCCATATGGGCAAGTGAAGGTGGTCTTCTCTTGGTCTTCTGGAGCTATAGAAATT
>JAJOOR010024162.1:0-20768 GCA_036250505.1 Solanum acaule | reverse complement strand
GTCTTTGAATCACTTTTGAAAATCTTTGATAGAACTCCTTGAATGAGAGGTTATTCAAGAATCAAGAGTCACCATACCTTAATTATTGAAGACCTATGAAATTGAAGAAGAAATCAGTTGAAAACCCATCTTCTAGCTTGAGCTTCATCAAGGTCTTCAATGGAGTTTTTTGAGAGAATCTATTTTGAGAGAGAAGGGTCAATTTGAAGAATGGGGTCTAATTTTAGGTTTTGGGGTTTTAACCAACTTAAAATACCCTAAAATAGGTAGAATAATCGTTTATAATAATTCCCCAAAGTACCCAAACTACCCCTCACTTAGTTGGACCATTTAAACAAGTCAAACTTCAGTTTTATTTTCGCAGATTTCTTCGGGAAACAAGTTCGCGACGCGGAGGTGTTCCCACAAGTTTCTGGAAATTAAATTTTGAGGCAGTAGAGTCCGCGACGCAGACCAAACATTTGGCCTTTGGTGGAGCTAGTCCGCGACGCGGACATGCTCCCTCCATGAGCAATGTCAAGCTACCTTGGCAGCTTGCTTGGCCAAGGTTGGGGTCCTCCTCGGGAACCCTTAGGGTGGCCCCCGGGGGTCGTATCCGAATGTTTTGACCCTAAAAACATTTATTAAGACACTAGGGTCACCTCCACTGATTTTAGACTCCAAACAAAACATAAAAACATGAACAACATACTAGAACACACCAACACGTAAAAGACTAGTTTTCGAACGTCTTGGTCGTCCCTTGACGTTTGACTTCCAAACTCTTTAAAACTGACTTAAAAGGCTATTCTTAATTATTTTGAAAATTTATTGATGCATAAAACCCATGTGAGGCTCTATTTTATCCTACTTTATTTTGAGGGTCGTTACACCCATGATTGATGACTTGTTCAACCAACTTCAAGGTGCTAGTTGTTTTTCTAAAAAAGATATCAAATTTGGCTATCATCAGCATAGAGTCAGAGATAGTGACATCGCGAAGACAACCCTTAGGACTTGGTCTGATCACTATGAATTTGTAGTTATGTCTTTTGGATCACGAATGCTCTGCAACTTTCATGGACTTAATGAACAGGGTGTACAAATAATATTTGGACTTGTTCGTCGTCGTCTTTATTGATGATATCCTCATTTATTCTCAGAGTGAGGAAGAGTGTGTGTTTGATATGAGAGTTGTTCTGCAAACCCTCCAAGATTGCCAACTATTTTCTAAGTTCAACAAATGTGAATTGTGGTTACCGCCGGTCGCTTTCCTTGGTCATGTGGTATCCAATGAAGGGATTCGAGTGGATTCTCAGAAATTTGAGGCAGTACAACACTGTCCCAATCCATCTCTCTAACATATATCAGGAGTTTCTTGGGTTTGGCAGGTTGCTACAGAAGGTTTGTTGAAGGATTTTCATCTATAGCTTCCCCATTAACCAAGTGGACTTAGAAGAAGGTTAAGTTTCAGTGGTCAGATGAGTATGAGAAAAACTTCTTAGAACCGAGTACTAGGTTGACTACAACTCCAATCTTGACTCTACCAGATAGTTCAGATGGTTATGTCATTTATTGTGATGCATCCAGGGTTGGCCTAGGTTGTGTGTTTATATAACAAGGTAAGGTCATAACTTATGCTTTTAGACATCATAAGTTCAATGAGATAAACTACCCGACTTATGACCTCGAGCTTGCAGCTGTAGTGTTTGCCCTAAAGATTTGGAGACACTACTTGTATGGTGTTCATGTTGATGTGTTCATAGATCATAAGAGCCTCCTGTATGTGTTCACACAGAAAGAGTTGAATCTTCGTCAGAGGAGATGACTTGAATTCCTCAAATACTATGACATGAATATGCTCTACCTTCTGGGTAGGGCCAATGTAGTAGCTGATACCCTGAGCAGACTATCCTTGGGCAGTGTGGCACATGTTGAGGAAGAAAAGAAAGAATTATCCAAAGATGTTCACCATCTTGATCGCTTAGGAGTTTGCCTTTTGTAGATGGTGGTGTGATAGTTCAGAACATGTCAGAATCTTTATTGGTATCAGAGGTTAAGGAGAAACAAGACAGTGATCCCATACTACTTCAGTTAAAAGGTGCAGTTCATCAGCAGAGAGTTGAGGTGTTCTCCCAAGGGGGAGATGGTGTGCTTCGTTACTAGGATCACTTATATGTTTAAAATGTGGGTGAGTTGATGCACCAGATCCTTACAGAAGCCCATAATTCCAGATATTATACTCATCCGGGTGCCACTAAGATGTACTGTATTCTACGAGAAGTCTATTGGTGGAACGACATGAAAAGAGACATTGCAAATTTTGTGGCTAAGTGTCCTAACTGTCAAAATGTTAAAGTAGAATATCAGAAATCAGGAGGTGTGACTAAGGAGATTAGCATTCCTACGTGGAAGTGGGAAGTGATAAAGATGGATTTTATTACGGGTTTACCTCGTACTCGCGGACAACGTGACTCCATTTGGTGGATAGAGTCACTAAGTCAGCTCACTTCTTGGCAGTCAAGACTATAGATTCAGCGGAGGATAACACAAGACTCTACATCAATGAGTTAGTCCGGTTGCATGGGGTTCCTTTGTCTATCATCTCAGACAAGGGTCCTCAGTTTACCTCTCATTTCTAGAAATTATTACATAAAGGTCTTGGTACTCAAGTAAATCTCAGTACAACATTTAATCCGCAGCCGGATGGTAAGGCAGAGTGTACCATTCAGACCTTAGAGGACATGCTAAGAGCTTGCGTGGTCGATTTCAATTGTTGTTGAAATGATCACTTCATCCAATACTAAGCGTCAACGATCGTTAAGTAGTAATATAACCTAACTAAGTGAGTTGGGGTCGAGTCCCAAGGGAGTGGTACGTATTTGAGAATCAATAGGAAAGCATGAATATGCTCAAGTCAATTATAGCTAAAAACATTTACGAGTAAAAGCATGGTTCAAGTTAGGGGAGACATAAGTGTCAAATATCAGGAGGATTTGGTTTCAACTATCATCTACAACAACAAATAACATGAAAATAGCAAGTATATAGACGGGTTCTTGGGATGTGATTGGATTATGGGCTAAGGTAGACAATTGGGTGATTGCAATTAATAGTGAATAGCTGTAAATTAGTGAATAAGCTAGAATTTAGTGGGGATAAATTTTCTCTCGAACAATTTACCCCGAATCAAATTGGTTTCTCTCGGACACCAATAAGCTGCAATTAAGAACAACCTACGCTTTAGTCCATTCACTCTCTCGAGCTGAATGTGTGGAAAAAGGTTTAGGGTTCACTCTCTCGAGATGAACCCATGACAACCCAATACCCACAAACCATTAAATCAGTAATCTTGATTTTTAAAACCTCTCTCGAGCAAGCCAAAAACACGAAGGTAGAGTTGTGTTTGCAACTACAACCCTTTTAGATTAAGCCATAATTACTGAATGAAATCACTTTTAAACAACATTTTGCACTATTAATTAACAATACCCAGCAGCTAAATGAATCCATAATCACATATCACACCCCATGAATTGGGATTTTAGCTAGACATCATCAAAAGGTAAAAATTGTTACCAAATTGTGTTTCCATCAACTGGGTAAGATTGATATTGTCTTTACAAAGGTCTAAGATGAAGAATCTTCAACACCCACTTCTAATTTCTCAGAAATGGAAAACTTCAAATCTTCAAAGCTAAGGAAATATTGTCTCTAAACTCAGTTCTAAGCTCTCAAACTTGAAAACTGAATAATAATGAAAACTATTGAATGCTAGATACTAAACTAAGAATTTAAAAAAATGTATTTATAGTTGCAAAAAATGTGCTGCGAAGGACCACTCAGCGCAATAAGTCGGGATCGCCGATCCACTTGGCGATCCCCCCTTTTTTCAATTCCATTGCCTTATTACTTTGGTCTTCAGCATCTTCAGATTTTGTACTTTGGGCGATATGGCAATGCATCGCGGAACCGTTCGGTGACTCACCGACTACTCATTTCTATCACCGACTTGATTTTCTCCTTCAGGGCTCGGCACACTGGAACATTAGGCGAGACAATGGCCATTCGGTGACTCGCCCAATGGATTGGGAGATTCTCAGGCTTTCTTTTCTTCGTTCTTTCAGCTGCCTTGTTCCTTTTTGCTCATTAGTGTCCATGCTTTGTTCCTCAATCCAAATACCTAAAAATCAAGGATTTACATCAGTTATTGGCACAAAATATGCATTTGAGGACACTAAAACTATTTAAATGAAGCCGTAAATGAATCCAAATCGTGGACTCATCAACACCCCCAATTTAAACTTTTGCTTGTCCTCAAGTAAAACTCAAGTTCAGTAGTTTGAAATGGAAGTCTCAAACAGTGCTACACAAGACTCAATCATGAATGCACACAAGAAGACTCAACTTACTCATGCAAAGATCAATTGTGCACTCAAAGATTCAAGTTGTGACTTACCATTATCAAAGAATCTCAAGCTCACAATACTTGCTTCAAATGCAAGTTCAAGCTCAACAAAGGTAATCAAATGCCCTCACACAAAGAATGATTCCATATTCACATTCAATGGTTCACAATTTTAAAGCTCCGGAATCAAATGCAACGCACACACTCACAAAGATGAACACAATGTATGACTTCACCTATAGGTTTGCCCGTATTTTCTAATCAACCCTTGTTTCAGCTCACTCAAGATCAAAAAGGTCTTTTCAAGGCTTGTAACGGGGCTAAGTGCAAATGTATGGTCATTTAGGCTCAATGGCTATAATCCTCATGACATGTGGTGTGAACAACACTTTCTTTCCTTTTCTTCATCATTCTCATTCGTGCTCAAAAGTCACCCCATTATTCATCTTCCATGGATTGCTTGGACACCCCATTTTCTTTGCACTTTTCACAACTTTATTCCACAATTTTTTCATTCTTTTTATTTTTTTTTATATGGAGGGGTTCCATTTTTCTCAAAACCATGGGTCAAAGGGGACTTTTTTTGCACTTCTTGATTTACCATTTCTTTTCACCACACCCCCAACTTAGGCTTTTGGCCTAAGTTGGCTATTCAAATAAACCACAAATCATGAAGATTATGGGTAATAGGTCAAGAAAGGTCACAATTTCATCAAGTTTCTTCCAAGAAAAGGCTAAGGCGCAAAGGGTATTCAAACGGGGTTCACACACTCACAAGGTAGGCCACAAAAGAGGTATAATGTCATATTATTTTACACTCTTCAAAGTTGCCTATGATCATATCAAGAGATTGCATCACTTAGTCAACCGGACCAACGGGGCAAATTCTAGGTGTCATTATACGTGGTTCACGGTAAGCTCATCACACAAGGCATAAACACCAATGTCAAACAAGACTCCACACTTTCGCTAGTGTGCAATGTTCATTACAAGAGACTCAATTCGATACTTGGCTAGTCACAATGAGATGCAAAAAGTTCACATATTGTTTATGCAACTTCATTTGGCCTTATCGTAGCCGAACATTCATTTTTGTTCTATTATGAGCACTATTCAAGTCATTGGTATTGATCAAGACCGATACTCAAATTTGCAAGAGAACAACCACATTCAAACACAAACATGAGGTGGCATAATTTTTTCGGAAGGGTCCAAAAATAATTTACAATTAAAAGCAAGGAGCCACAAGCTCAATCATCCACAAAAATAGTGTAACACACAATTATAGCTCAAAATCATATACACAAAACAAGAGAGTCACAAAAGGTAGGCCTCACCCCACCACAAATAAAATCATTTGTCCTTAAATGCAAGCAAAAATTTACAAAAGTCAAAATAAAGTAAGATAGAGAGGGAGGTAAAAAAGGAATCTTGTCTACTCCGTCACTCCATCTGTCTGGGCATCATTGCCCCGTGCATCAATCTGGACTTGGGTATCAGTACCCGAAGTCACCTCAGAAGGACCTGATCCATTAGAAGATGCCATGGACATCTCTGTCAGCGATGCCTGGATCACTGACTGCACAATTGTCTTCTCAAGATCTGGAAAATCTCCGTATATGATCTCTTCCCGTATCTCTATCTGTTCCTCATTGATCTCTGCATCTGACTCATCAACTACTACATCATCCCTATGCAAGTCTCCGGTGGTAGCCGGAGGAATCTCTGAATTCTCAGGAGCGTCCAAATTATCTGCAGCCTCTAGTAATGAAGTGTCGTCAGTAGACTTTAGATAGTCTATGTCCTTCCTCAAATCTACTACTTTGGCTTTCAAAGTTGTCACCTTGGAGGTCTCCCCCTGCTTGCTCTCACAAGCCTCTACTCTCGTGGTGAGAGTGTCAATAGAAGTTTGGAAGGGAGTCAGTGCAGCCAAAATAGTAGCCTCAATCATCAATGGGATGGATCTCTCAAGTCGGGTCGCCCTCACGTCAGCTGAATGGGCCAGATGCCCCATATTTAGGAGCATAGCCTGAGTGATCCTGGTGGGCTGGGCATAGGTAGTAGTACTCGGGGCCTGTGAAAAAGAAGAAGGTGCAGATGTACTTGAAGGCCCGGAGTAGGAAAATATGCCTCTGCAGGTATCAAATCAATATCTACCTTCGAGGATGTATCCACTGAAGTTGTCCTCCTCCTATCAGCCTCCTTTTATGTGTACTCGGCCTCAATATGCCGGATGTCATTGGAGGAAGAAGGTGTCACCTCAATGTCTCTCGTATCGTCCCGGGGTACTCCGGCATGCCGATACAACTTCGTGATCAGGACCGGGAATGGCAAGGAGTTCTGCCTCTGCTTGTCCCATGGCCATCTTTTGCTCAGTAATAACCCCCATATCGATGCTCTTCATAGAAATAATTAACCTAAGGCAGGTCGCCTTAGGATGTTGGAGAACGAACTCATTCTGGGAAGGCATAATAGAGCTGCTGATGAATCCAAACCAAAAATGTGTAGCTACACTCAAGTCCCTCTTCTCAATCGGGACTCCTGCCTCTATCCATCTTTGGGTGGTGTTTGAGATGAGTGGCGCTAGCCAACCCTTAAGCTCATCCAATGAAGATATGGCAGTAGTCAAGTTGGGGTAGTTAAAGTCATATCCCCTGTCAAATACGGTGTTGATGTACTTGCTATTGCATCCAACTTCCTTACCCCGAACCACAATCGACTTAACCGGTATGAACTTGCTAGCCTTCTTCTTGCTCTTTGGAACTAATTCACCATATGCTGAATAGAACTCCGGGACCCATGAAGGAATATAGGGTCCTCGGGGCCTGGTGAACTGCTCAAAGTGGTGAAAATGAAGGGTGTGCCTTACATCAGAGTACTTGCCTTCAGGGCCCTCTGTGGATAACAACTTCTCCTCTAGGATGGTTCTCAATCCATCACCATTTAACCTATTTAGAAGCCTGGGAGGAGGGATGACTGGTGGCACAGGAGCCACAGGAGGTGTCGGAGCTGGCATTGAGTCTGCTGGGGTGGAAGTTGATGGGACTCTAGCTAAGTCAGGGCGAGATCTAGCCCGAAGCTCAGCCTGCCAGGACTGTAAAGGCTGGTCGTCCTCAGGCTCAAATAAAGCAGCCTGGGAGCCAGTAGTCACCCTTTCAGATGTGGGCCTCTTGCCCTTGCCTTTGTCTCCCGGTGGAAGCTCTTGCGCCTTCCCTTCTTGGGAGGATTTGACCCCTCTTCATTGATTGTGATACCCCGTGCTCTTTTTCGGAGTGGCATGTCAATGTTGGTCCTTACCATGTCTGCAAAAACATCCAAACAAGTGAGAAAACTTTCGAGAAAAATCACAGAAGAACATTTGCAGACAGACTTGCCGAACTGGTTGGCGAGTCACCGAATCACTTTGGCGAGCTAGATCGGGCTCGTCGAAAGGATTGGCTCAAAATTCTCAAAAATAATTGGCACGTCGGCAATGGAAAGGCCTTTTGGTGAATCGCCCACAGCATTCGGCAAGCAAGGATTAGCTCGTCAAAAGTTACAATGCAAAAAGGGTTTAGAGGTGTAGACAAAGGGCGATCAAGAAGAACTATCGGCGAGTCGCCGAGTGCTTTCGGTGACCTCAAGCTTCTTGCCGAAAGTTACAGACCCAAACTACTCATTTAACATGAAATTAAAGGCAAGATGGGGAACTTCGGCGAACCGCCAAGTGGTTCGGCAAGCTCGACCCACCTTATCAAATGACCCAATGTGCCTACTTTTAACCCAAGTTCTCGAATTCAACCCCACAACCCCTGAAAACAAAATCAAAGCATGCACCCATCAAATTAAAGCAAGACCCAATACACCCATTACCCCGAGATACTCAGACTTTTCCCAGTTTTGCCAAATTTGGCCATTTGATGACTTTTGCCCTTAAGAATGACGTCACCCGCTCTATCATTGGGAAAATTACATCATTTGGCACAAATGTGGGTTACTGAGACTTTACCCAACTATACCCAACAACATGCAAGCACAACCCAAAAAATTCTAACCAACTTTAAGGCACAAAATTATGGGAATTCAACATTACAGGTATTACGGGCAACAATTTCGAATTAGCATAGGCACAAACATACACAATTAGGACTAGAGAGGCCCAACACACATCACTAAGATAAGATCATTGCAAATGAGTACAAAATAGCTAAAGATAAACTCGGGGTCTGGAAAACCAATCTTAGATGCCGATTAAAATAATTTGAAATGGTAGGCGGCAAAGTAATCCACTCCGAACACAAATCTGACGACTAAAACACTAAAAAAATGCAACAAATATAGAAACTAAAGTGTAGGTGTAAGTTTGGGAAGTTCAAAATTGAGGGAAAGTGAAAAAGTTGGAAGTTTAAACAATTGGCCTTTAAAAACCGTCCAGTTCTCGCCCATTCGGCGACATTAGTCGTGCTTGCCAACCCACTCGGTGATACGCCCAGTGGTCACTTACCTCGCCGAGTTTTATAGGCCCTCCAGTTATTGTGGAGGTCCAAACGACAGTCTATGTCGGGGTCGCCGACCTGTTCGGCGACTCGCCAAGTTGCTCCTAGGCTCCCCGAGTTTTACAGACTCCAATTTAAAATATTCTTGAGTCAAACAGCGGTTAGAGTCTGGCACACCGACCTCTTCGGCGATGTGCTGATTGGACCTTTGGCTCGCCAACCTACACTTTTGAAACAGTTCCCACACTTCAACCTGCACAATCAACACACCATTATTTCTAAAACAAAAATAACGCGATAAAACCTTGGGTTTTCTCCCAAGAAGCGCCTTAGTTAACGTCGTGGCACGACTTCCCCAGTTAATTTTGATTTGTGGGGTAGAGATGAGACAACACATGACCCATTTGGGCTTCCAGAAGCTGAACAGATATGGAATGGGAAGCAGTCATCTCATTCAGCAATGTGACATTCTCTTTTATCTCATTCAACACCTTGTCATGCTCTTTGACATTGTGAAGAATGAGAGAGAGTATCTCTTCTATTTGTCCACCCTCGTACACTTTGGGCTTTATAAGCTCATAAGGGGGAATATACCAGTGTATCTTGTCTGGTGCTTCCAATTCCATGATCTTTTTGGCCACTAGATCCAGCTGAGTCAAAAGTGTGGCCAAAATTTGGTCCTTCTTAGTCTCCTTGTTAGTCTTGGCCAGGTGATCAAGAAGCTGGACTGCTATTGCATATGGTAGTCGTGAAAGACTCCCGGAGACATTTGGTCAGTCACTCCTCTGTTTTCCGGACCAAGACCTCTATAGAAGCAGTCCAATAGCATGTTTTCTGAGATTCCATGGGCTGGGCATTGTAATAATAATGACTTAAACCTCAGCCACAACTCATGGATTGACTCACCCTCTATTTGCCTGAAGCTTAGGATGTTATCCCTAAGAATCATCATTCTCAAATGAGGGAGGTCCATTTGGTCACCATTGCTACAAGACATGCTCCTTTATACTACTCTAAACAACAACACACAAACCAAAACTAAAAATTAAGTAAGTACAACTATGACTAACAAGAACAAAATTCAACTTAACTAAGAATTCTCAAATAACACCACTCCCCGGCAGCGGCGCCATTTTGATTAACGTATCAGTACACTTCATCCAATACTAAGCGTCAACAATCAGTAAGTAGTAATATAACCCAACTAAGTGAGATGGGGTCAAGTCCCAAAAGAGTGGTACATATTTGAGAATCAATAGGAAAGCATGACTATTCTCAAGTCATTTATAGCTAAAAACATTTACGAGTAAAAGCATGGTTCAAGTTAGGGGTAACACAAGTGTCAAATATCAGGGAGATTTGGTTTCAACTATCAACTACAATAGCAAATAACACGAAAATAGCAAGTATAGAGACGGGTTCTTGGGATGTGATTGGATTATGGGCTAAGGTAGACAATTGGGTGATTGCAATTAATAGTGAATAACTGTAAATTAGTGAATAAGCTAGACTTTAGTGGGGATAAATTTTCTCTCGAATAATTTACCCCGAGTCAAATTGGTTTCTCTCGAACAACAATAAGCAGCAATTAAGAACAACCTACACTTTAGTCCATTCACTCTCTCGAGCTGAATGTGTTGAAAAAGATTTAGGGTTCACTCTCTTGAGCTGAACCCATGACAACCCAATACCCCAGACCATCAAATCAGTAATCTTTGTTTTTAAAACCTCTCTCTCGAGCAAGCCAAAAATACAAAGGTAGAGTTGCATTTACAACTACAATCCTTTTAGATTAAGCCACAATTACAGAATGAAATCACTTTTAAACAACATTTACACTATCAATTAACAATACCCAATGTTTAAATCAATCCATAATCACATAATCACACCCCAAGAATTGGGGTTATAGCTAGACAACATAAAAAGGTAAAAATCGTTACCAAATTGTGTTTCAATCAACTGGGTAAGATTGATATTGTCTTTACAAAGGTCTAAGATGAAGAATCTTCAACATCCACTTCAAATTTCTCAGAAATAGAAATCTTCAAATCTTCAAAGCTTAGGAAATATTGTCTCTAAACTCAGTTCTAAGCTCTCAAACTTGAAAACTGAATGATAATGAAAACTATTGAATGCTAGATACTAAACTAAGAATTTAAAAAAATGTATTTATAGTTGCCAAAAATGTGCCATTTGATGCAATAAGTTGGGATCGCCGATCGACTCGGCGATCTGCCCTTTGGTCAATTCTCATAGAGTTCACCTATAATAACATCTTCCGTTCCAGTATTCAGATGGCCCCTTATGAGACATTGTATGGGCGTAGATGCAGGTCTCCAATTGGTTGGTTTGAAGTAGGTGAAGCAGCCTTGATTGGGCCAGATTCGGTTCATGAGGCTATGGAGAAAGTTCAGCTCATCAGAGATAGACTAAAGACAACTCAGAGTTATCAGAATTCCTATGCAAATGTAAAGAAAAGGGACTGAGTGCCCGTTTGGATTGACTTATTTTAGGTGCTTTTAAGCCAAAATAGCTTTTAAGCAGTTTTGAAGTGTTTGGGTAAAGTTAAAAAGTGCTTATAAGCACTTATTTTAAAGCCAAAATAACAAAAATAAGCCAAACGCCATAAGTTAGAAATCCTAACCTATGGATTTTAGTTTATAAGTCATAAGCCAAAAGCCAATCCAAACAGGCCCTTAGAGTTTGAAATCGATGATTGGATTTTCCTAAAGGTGTAACACCCCGGATTTGAGAAATGAAAAATTCCAGATTTTTAGATTTTGTAGGTGCCACCTACATAGGACACCTACAGACTGTAGGTTGAACCACAGATCGTATGTGGGGTCCGTGGTTGGTCACCTCAACTTTCCCCCAGAAACCCTAGAAAAGTCTTGACCAAGTCTGTGGTTTAAACCCCAGTTTTCAGCCTTCTGACTGCCAATGACAAATGAAAGGATGGACCAATAGTTGACCTACGGTCCGTCTGTCAGGTCCGTTGGTAACCCAGTGGATTTTTAGTTTAGGGGTAGTTGGGTCTTTTCCTAATTATTTTATCCCTAAACTACTTCATTTTGGTCAGTTTTAGCCTATTATTCTAGTAGATTTTACCCTAAACCATTATTTACTAGAATTCACCAAGCTTAGAACAAAAGAAGTGAAAGAGACAACTCAAACCCCTCCAAGAACGCAAAAGATTTTCTTCAGTTTGAGCCTTGAAAATGAAAGATTTCTCCGTGAAATGTTTCATTTAGTATGTGGGATTTCACTAGTGGGTTCGTTCCATCCACTAGTCCCTATAATTCAGTCAGATTCTTGATTCGCTATATCTTTCTTACACCTAGGGTTTCTAAAACCTTAGATATTGATTGTGATTTAGATATTAGAGTACTCCTGATCAGGTTATCATGTTTTCGTAGAATCGTTGCTTAAGTTCTTTGCATGAACCTCAGATCCCTAGTTGTGTAGATTCTTTTAGTTCATGATTTATGTTATGAAGATGAATAACTTGGATTGTGGCTTGAGTTGCCTTCCAGGATGTAAGCATGACTAGAGACGGAAGACCCAAGTCTTGACTAAGGATAAGTTGAGGTTACTTAAGGAAGTATTCCTCCTTTATTATGATGTTTAATGTGCATCTATTATTCTTATGGCTTATGTCTTGTGTTGACTAATGCTTATGTTATGCCTATGTTGATGTTTATGTAAGCTATCATATTTAGTACATGTTTGTACTAACACATACTTTTGCCTACATTTCGTATCAAAATATAGGGTCCAGCGATATCAATTCTCAGACTCGTGGCTAGGATCATAGTAGATCAAGGAGCAAGGAGTGAAGATTTGGTAAGTCCTTATAACATTTGAGGATTTGACCACCATTTCCATTTTATGTCTTTCTTTTCATGTTTAAACTATTGTATGTGCTGTATCCCAAAATTATTCATATGTTAGATGGTTTGAGACAATGGTATTAGACTTCCGCTCGTTTATAAAAAAACTTTAATGGTATTTGAATTTTTTTAAATTTCTGCACCATTTTCTATTTACTTTAGGTTATGATATGATAAGTGGCTTGTATAAGGCCTCTCGGTGTCTTGTACGCCTTGTTACATCTAGGGGGTACCCCTGGGTCGTGACAAACTTGTTAATCAGAGCACAAGGTTTAGCTTGGTTCTAGGATGTCTCAAAACTACGTCAAGTAGAGTCTTGTTTATAAGTGTGAAACGCGCCACATTTATGATTGAGAGGCTACTAGATGCTTAGGAAATCTCACTTCTTCATTTCTCTAAGTCGTGCCATAGAGTTTAACTCTATAAGGTCTTTCCCTTAATCCTTACCTGATGTTTTCCAGGATATGACTACTAGAAGGGCAACTAGAAGGAATGTAGAGGACAATGTGAGTCAAGAAGCTCCACCCCAAGCTCCAATTGACCTATTGGCAGAGAATGTAACAAATGCAGAGTTTACATCGGCTTTTCAGGTATTGGCTCAAGCCATGATAGCACAAGCCAATAGAGAGGTGGTAGTCTTTGTGAACCCAAATATGGGTACGACGGTGTCAAGAGTGAGGGACTTTACAAGGATAAACCCTCCAGAATTTATGGCTCCAAGGTTGGAAGATCCTCAAGAGTTTATCGATGAGGTCTATAAGGTACTTGCTATCATGGGAGTGACTCTAGTAGAGTAGGTAGAAATGACCGCTTATCAACTCAAAGGTGTTGCACAAATTTGGTTTAACCAATTGAAAGAGGCAAGGATGGTAGAAGCGGGTCCCATGTGAGAGGTTCAAAAATGATTTTCTTGATAGATTCTTCCCTCTTGAGATGAGAGAGGCCAAGATGCTTGAGTTCATTAATCTTAGGCAAGTAAATATGAGTGTGAGGGAGTATGCTTTGAGGTTCACTCAATTGTCCAAATATGCTCCTTCTATTGTGGCAGATCGTAGGGCTAAGATGAGTACGTTTGTGTCGAGTGTGTCCGACATGGAAGTCAAAGAGTGTCGTACCTCTATGCTTGTCAATGACATGGACAATTCTCGTCTTATAGTACATGCCCAATAGATTGAAGAGCAAAAACTTAAGGAAAGATCTAGGGAGACAAAGAGGGCAAGAATGGATGATGGTAACTTTTCATATTCTAGGTCCGGTGGATGGGGTCGTTCAAGGTTTTGGCAAAAGTTCTCCGTGCAAGGTTCATCTAATGTTCCTCCAAGGCCTAATAATGAAAGGGTGTCTAATCTAAAAACTCAAGGATATGGTAATATGTCTTCGATGTCTACTTGTGCTAAGTGTGGGAGAAATCATGAGGGTAAGTGTTTAGCGGGTTCTAATGCTTGCTTTGGTTGTGGGTTGACGGATCACGAGATAAGGAATTGTCCTTCGATTTCTAAGAATGGTGGAGATGGTCATCATAGGGCTTAACCTCATCCTTCATCCGGTCCAAGTGGTTTGGGTGCGAATACTCCTAAGCAAAACCAATTCTATGCACTTCAGACTAGAGGTGAACAAGAGTGTTCTATCGATGTGGTTACCGGTATGCTGAATGCTTTCCAACTAGATGTTTATGCTTTACTTGATCCTGGTGCTACTTTTTCTTTTGTGACTCCCTATGTGGCTATGAGATTTGATATTCTTCCTCATGTGTTGTTAGAACCTTTTTCTATCTCTACCCCTGTTGGTGATTCTATTGTGGCTAAGAGGGTCTGTAGGAGATGTCCCGTTTCCTTATCCCATAAAGTTACTCTAGTAGATTTGGTAGAGCTTGATATAATAGATTTCGATGTTATCTTTGGGATGGATTGGCTACATTCCTTTTATGCTTCTATAGATTGTAGGACCCGTGTAGTCAAGTTTCAATTTCCAAATGAGCATATCCTAGAGGGGAAGGGGAAAAATTCTATGCCTAGAGGTCAGTTTGTCTCTTATCTCAAAGCTAGAAAAATGATTTATAAGGGTTGTATCTACAATATAGTTAGGGTAAGGGATGTGAATTCTGAAACCCCTTTTCTTGAGTCGGTCCCCCTTGTAAATGAGTTTCCAGAAGTGTTCCCAGATGATGTACCCGGTATTCCTCCCGAAAGGAAAATAGACTTCAGAATTGACCTTTTCCCAGATACACAACCTATTTCTATTCCTCTTTATAGAATGGCTCTGGGAGAACTGAAGGAGTTGAAAGAACAATTAAAGGATTTGTTGGATAAGGGTTTAATCCGACCGAGTATCTCTCCATGGGGTGCTCTAATTTTGTTTGTTAGGAAGAAAGATGGTTCACTCTGTATGTGTATTAATTATCAGCAATTGAATAAGGTGACCATTAAGAACTAGTATCCTCTTTCAAGAATAGACAATTTATTTGACCAACTTCAAGGGGCAAGTTATTTCTCTAAGATTGATCTCCGATCGGGTTATCACCAATTGAGGTTGAAAGAAGAAAATATTCCAAAAACAACTTTTAGAACCAGATATGGTCATTTTGAGTTTTTGGTTATGTCCTTTGGTTTGACTAATGTTGCGGCAGCATTTATAGATTTGATGAATAGGGTGTTTAGACAATACCTTGATACGTTCGTAATAGTGTTCATTGATGATATTTTGATTTATTCGAGGAGTGAGGATGACCACATAAATCATTTGAGGATTGTGTTGCAAATCTTTAAGGAAAGACAACTCTTTGCTAAGTTTAGCAAATGTGAATTTTGGCTAAGGTCAGAGGCTTTTCTAGGCCACATTGTTTCAAGCAATAGTATTGAGGTAGATCCTATTAAGATGGATACGGTCAAGAGTTGGCCTAGACCTCTATCACCCACAAATATTAGAAGTTTCTTGGGTTTGGCCGGTTATTATAGAAGATTTGTTGAGAGGTTTTCTACGATTGCCTCTCCATTGACGACATTAACTCAAAATAAAGCTAAGTTCATATGGTCCGAAGCTTGTGAGAAAAGTTTTCAAGAGTTGAAAGATAGACTTACCACCGCTCCGGTGTTGACTTTACCGGAAGGTATGAATAACTTTGTTGTTTATTGTGATGCCTCTAGAATTGGGTTAGGGTGTGTGCTTATGCAAAATGGTAAAGTGATTGCCTATGCTTCAAGGCAACTTAATATCCATGAGAAGAATTATCCTACCCATGACCTTGAACTAGAGGCGGTCGTATTTGCCTTAAAGATTTGGAGGCATTATTTGTATGGTGTTCATGTGGATGTTTTTACCGACCACAAGAGTTTGCAATAGGTGTTTACCAAAAAAGATCTATATCTTCTCCAAAGTAGGTGGCTTGAATTATTGAAAGATTATGATATGAGTGTTCTCTATCACCCCGGTAAAGCAAATGTGGTGGCGGATGCTCTTAGTCGATTATCCATGGGTAGCGTTGCACATGTTGATGATGATAGAAAAGAGTTGGTTCGAGATGTTCATAGGTTGGCCTGGTTGGGAGTTCAACTAGTGGATTCCATCAAGGGTGGTATTATGGTCCATAATGGTTCCGAATCATCTTTTGTGACTGATGTGAAGGCCAAACAATGTCTTGATCTGACCTTAAGTTGAATTGAAAGAAACGGTGCTAAAGAAGTCCATTGAGGCCTTCTCCCAATGGGGAGATGGTGTCCTAAGGTATCAAGGTTGTTTGTGTGTTCCTAATGTTATTGATCTAAGGGATAAATCTTGTCAGAAGCTTGTAGTTCTCAATATTTTATTCTCCTGGGATCCACCAAGATGTACCGTGATTTGCGGGAAATCTATTGGTGGGATGGGATAAAGAAAGATATTGTGGGATTTGTAGATAAGTGTCCTAATTTCCAACAAGTAAAGGTTGAGCATAAGAAACTGCGAGGTTTATCCCAAGACGTTAGCATTCCTACTTTGAAATGGGAAGATTTGAATAGAGACTTCATAGTAGGGTTGCCACGTACTCAGCAACAATATGATTTGATTTGGGTTATAATAGACCGAATGACAAAGTCAACCCATTTCATTCCCGTCAAGGTTTTCTATTCGGTGGAAGATTATGCTAAGTTGTATTTGAGAGAGATGGTAAGGTTGCATGGAGTGCCCTTGTCCATTATCTCCGATAGAGGTACTCAGTTTACTTCTCAATTTTGGGAGTCTTTCCAAAAGGGTCTTTGCACTAAAGTTAAGCTTAGCATAACTTTCACGCCCAAACCGATGGGCAAGCAGAACAAACAATGCAAACATTGGAAGACATGTTGAGGGCTTGCGTGATTGATTTCAAGAGAAGTTGGGATGACCATTTTCCTTTGATTAAATTTGCCGATAATAATAACTACCATTCTAGTATTGGTATGGCTCCATTTGAGGCTCTTTATGGTAGGAGGTGTAGATCTCCTATTGGATGGTTTGAGGTGGGTGAGGTTATCTTGATCAGACCCGAGTTAGTTCATAAGGCTATAGAGAAGGTTCGACTCATTAAAGGGAGGTTGAGAATGTCCCAAAGTTGACAAAAGTCTTATGCCAACGTTAGAAGGAGAGACCTTGAATTTGATGTGCTTGATTGGGTTTACTTAAAAATCTCACCCATGAAGGGTGTAATGAGGTTTGGTAAGAAAGGGAAACTTAGTCCCCGTTTTGTAGGCCCATATCAAAATTTGAGACGTGTTGGTAAGGTTGCTTATGAGCTTGATTTGCCAAATGAGTTGGCGTTGGTGCATCCGGTTTTCCATGTCTTTATGTTAAAGAAGTGTGTTGGAGATCCGACATCCATAGTCCCCCTAGAAGGGTTTGTAGTCAAAGAGAACCTTTCTTATGAAGAAGTTTCGGTTTAGATCTTAGACCGACAAGTTAAGAAATTAAGGAACAAAGAGGTTGCTTCCGTGAAAGTGTTATGGAGAAACCATCTAGTTGAGGGTGCTACTTGGGAGGCCGAGGCCGATATGATGTCCCTGTATCCTCATCTTTTCCTCCTACTCTAGGTTGAGGTAATGTGTTCCTCTTGGTTTGCTTTTGTTTGAAGTCATGTGTGTTTTATGTGTTTCCATAATTTCCTTAAAATGCATGTTCATGAAAAAGCTTAAGTTTTGAAAGAAAATGGCTTTTATGATTTATTTTCCTCATGTTGTTGTGCATTGAGTATGAGTTGCCTATAGACGTTATGAGATGAGTTGTTGAACATGCCTTAGCTTGGAGTGGAGATTTCCTCCTTGAATATGTGCTTTGTGTATAAATTGCATTTAGGCTCCATGAGATTGTGTTGAGCATTGCTTTTAAGTTTGGAGATGGTAGTTCCTCCTTGAATGTAAGAAATCTGAAATTTCATACATATTGGGTTTTTAGATGTAGTTCCTACTTACATATGATGCCTTGAGCATGTTTAGCTTGGAGTTGATGTTTTTTACTCGGTTGTGTGCATTTTGATGAGTTGCATGCATGATGGGCTGCTAGTCTTGAGTCTTTTCATTTAGAAATGTGCCTAGAATCTCATTCAAGAACGAATGATCCCAGGGAGGAGATAATGTAACACCCATGGATTAAAAAAGAGGTACAATTGCAAATTTGGAAAGTTGTAGGTCCCAATTGACGATGGCCACCCACGGACCGTAGGTAGGGTTCGTGGTTTGGCACCTTAGCCTAGACTCATACTTCAGGACCACGGCCTGACCAACGAACCGTAGGTCAGACCACGGTCCGTGGTCCAGGGTTTCGTAGGTCGGCCAAAAATCTTTGTAGTTAGCGACGCTTCACTAGGACGGACCGTAGGTTGATCGACGGTCCATCGGTCTAGAGTCTAGGGTTCGTAGGTCAAAACCTTAGAAACCAGTATCTAACCACCAAGCGACGACTGTGTAGAACGGTCCGTTGTCCTGACCAAGGTCAGTCGATGGGGGTCTCATGGATCGCGAGCTAGTAGTTATTTTAGGGGCACATGGGTCTTTTCCAATTTTAATTAAATCAATATGGTGTCATTTTGCCTATGTCTAGAACACCTTTATAAGAATTTTTAACCCCCAAATTTCCCCATTTAAGTCATTATTTCAAAAGCCCAAAGAAATCCCAAAAACTCTCCTCTCAAATATCCTCTCTCTAGAAGGTGGAAGAAGAAGGAAGAATTGAAGCTAGGTCAAGTCAAGTCTCCAATCTTCAAGCTTTTGTGGGCTTTGTGATTAAGGTATGATGGCTTTTCATCCATGGATTCCTTTCATCCATGAAGTCCCTTAAGGTTCCCAAGTTGTGAAGTCTAAATCCCCAATTTGAGTTAGGGTTTCTTCCATTGTTATGGGTTGTGATGAATGTTAATCCAAATGGTTGGATTATGATTGCTTATAATTGAATTGATAGAATTACATGTTTTTAGGATGAAATCACATGTACCCATGCCTATCCCATGTTTCTAGGGTAGAATTGATATAATTAGGTTTGATGCTATGAAGGGAAACTTTATGGGTTAGATATATCCTTATAGGATAGATGATTTATTAGTAGAATTGCTTGATATTGAAGCATATATATTAGTCTTGATATTAAGTACTTTGAGAGTAAAGCCAAGTCTATGAATTGTTGATTGTTGATGTTGTAGTGTGGAAGCGATACTTCCCATATGGATTGCTAAGCATGATTTAATTAATGTGAAAGGTTTGCTCACATGAATGATTCTTGGTTGAAAGGGTTACTCACCTAAAATGAATCTAGACTAAAATGATAAATAATTGATGAGATAGAGGCGACTACCCTTGACCTCCATATGAGAATGATATGAGGTTATTTCCCATACTCCTTAGAATTGAACAAGAGGCGACTCCCCACGTTCTTATTATGATGATTGGACATGGAGGCGAGTACCCATGATCTTTATGAAATGATGTGGAGAGAGTACCCATGTCATATGATGTTGGTTGTGGAGGCGAGTACCCATGATCTTAAAGTAAGTAAGGCAAGATGTGAATACCCATTAGCCTTTGTAAGTTAGGCAAATAGGCGAATCTCCATGTCTTTAAAAGTAAGTATGAATAATGTGATTTATGTTATGAAGATGAGTAGCTTGGATTGTTGTTTGAGTTGCCTTCCGTGATGTAAGCATGACTAGAGGCGGATGACTGAAGTCTTGACTAAGAATATGTTGAGGTTACTTAAGGAAGTATTCCTCATTTATTATGATGTTTTATGTGCATTGATTATGCGTATGGATAATGTCTTGTGTTGACTAATGCTTAGGTTATGACTATGTTGATGTTTATGTAAGCTATCACATTTAGTACATGTTTGTACTAATGCATACTCTTGCCTACATTTCTTATCAAAATGTAGGGTCTGGCGATATCGATTCTCATACTCGTGGCTAGGATCATAGTAGATCAAGGAGTGAAGATTTGGTGAGTCCTCATAACATTCGACCACCATTTCCCTTTTCTGTCTTTCTTTTCTTGTTTGAACTATTGTATGGGCTGTGTCCCAAGATTATTCACATGTTTGATGGTTTGAGACAATGGTATTAAACTTCCGCTCTCTACAAAAAAAAGGTCATTTTGTGGAGGGGTTTTTATCGATTTGTGGGAGATTTTGACCCACACAAAATTAATTGAGGCGGTTTTAGAAAATGCCACAATTACCTATGCCACGAGCATATTTGTGACGGTTTAATAGAACCTCCATTACGTCCACCACAAAATGAATTTGCAATTTGTGGTGGTTATTAAAATCAATTTGTGGTAATTCATAACCCCCTAAATATGATATTAGAACTTTAATAACTACACTCTATGAGGGTTTATAACCCCCACAATATAATCTCAATATCTTAGTTAATTCTTTTTGAAAGGGGTTTTAATCGCCACAAATTGTTTATAATTTTTTTAAAAAAATTGTAAAATTCAAATAATTCTAAATCTATATATTCATATGCATAAATAATTTTAGTAAGTACTACCATTTATAACATAGACTACATTTAAAATA
>JAJOOR010024161.1:0-11803 GCA_036250505.1 Solanum acaule | reverse complement strand
ACCATAGTCCATAGGAGCCATGCTGATATATTGAACCAACAAAACTAGAATACTTACAACTTTTAGACGATTTAATCCATCAAAATCTGGTTTCCGACTCCCAAACACTTGCAAGACTTCTTCTCTGGCCCGTGCCTGCCAATCCTGATATCTACTCAACAACACCATAGTCCATAGGAGCCATGCTGATGTAGTTTCTGCGCCAGCTAAATAGAATAGCTTGCATTCTTCAATGACTTCTTCGATGCTCATTCCAAAGTGTTTGTTTCCATGCTGTTCAATTTCTTTAAAATTCGATTCCAGCAATATGCCCGATAGATCCTCATTATCGGCGTCCCCAGCTTCCATTGCCTTCAATCTTTTATCGATAATACCTCTAATTGAGGACTGAACATCCCTTTTTATTTCCTTCATTCTTCTGTTCCTCTTTGTTGGCAAAAATCTTTCACAAAACAGAAAACCAATCAATTTGCATTTCCTATAGCTACATTTTCCAAATCATTAGGAAAATTAATTTACCTCCATCCTGGGATATAAACTGTGCGTACAGCTTCGATTACATGCTGAACTTGTTCCTGTTGAAGTTCAAAAATCTTTCTACCTTCTTCATAACTACTGCCAAAAGCTGCCCGAGAGATCACATCACAAGTCAATTGCTGCAGGTGAGGCCATACATCTATCTCATGAGAGCCTTCAACTCGAACAACGTCTTCCCATTTGCTCAGCATCTCACTACAGCTCAAGTAAAAAGATGGAAGCATATGCTGAACGAAGAAAAATGTCAATGACACTAACACTTGAATAGAATTAGGAAAATATATATCGATGCATCACCATCTAGTACAAGTTGCTGGTTACATCAAAAGAAAGATCGTTCATATAACAATTAAGGTGAAGCAAGGTCAGGAATAAACAGATCCATTTGGTC
The DNA here is from genome assembly GCA_036250505.1 of Solanum acaule. Lineage (NCBI taxonomy): Eukaryota > Viridiplantae > Streptophyta > Magnoliopsida > Solanales > Solanaceae > Solanum > Solanum acaule. The sequence continues at coordinate 10,875 of JAJOOR010024161.1, read as the reverse complement.
ATAAATACATCTAACAAATTATTCCACCGAGCATAGTCCTCTCTGAATTCATAAAAGAGCAATATGGACTAAATGCTCTGTCCAAGCCAAGGAACTTACGCAAAGAGAGTCCTGATAAATGATGATCCAGACAAGATTCGACTTTTTTGAACCATAAAATCATTCTCTGATTTTCTAATTAAAGCTAGGCAGCAGAAATCACTCAATATAGTCATATGTGGAATACATGCGCCGATAGAACCATTAACCATATAGTTGTCTACTTCAAGTCAGATAGCAGATATTACTCTAAATAGTCATATGACATAAACATTCAGATTGAACGATAAGGAACACAAATCAGAGGAGATAGAAAGACTTAGCCAGCAAGAGCACACATTTCATCCATCATTAATTAAGCATTGCCCAACATAATAGTTTCTGGTTGACCAAACGTGAGTTGAATGACAAACCTTTAACTTCTCTGAATGGAACGCGGGATTGATGATTTTTCTATGTTTGGCCCACTTGTCTTCCTCATAGGTTGTTAGTCCTCGAACCAATAAGGCGCTTAATGGATTTGTACCAGCCTTTTGATACACACAGATTTTGGAGAATACTTCCTTTATAAGCTCAGGGTCCATGATAAATACTTGTGGTCTTGGACCCATCCATATAAAAGACTTTTTCCCTGCAAACATATATATATGTCTCATTTATACAACCGAAGAGAACGAAATGAATAGAGTGTCTTTAGAACATAAACAAATCAGGAGAACAGGTTTATTACAACTTCATCGAATTCGAAGAAAGTCAAAACAAACTACAGACAACAAGCAAAAGTTTCCTACCAGAAAATGTGATTTCAATATAGGAAATGAATGAGGGATTTGTGAATGGATTTAAGTTATATACACACACAATCAACAGGTGTTGCGATCGTGCTTCAAATATCTTCTCTTCTGAGCTGAGGGTCTATCGGAAACAATCTCTCTAGCTTGCAAAGGTATTTGCTTACATTGTACCCTCTCCCCATACCTCGCTTGTGGGACTACAGTGAATGTGAATATGTGGATATCAACAGACACAACTATTAAATCAACTGACTCGAATTTCTTCTTTTCTTTTATTGAATTGATTCCACCAAAACAAAACTCACCTGATTGATTCATGTACAAACACCTACCAATTCAATATAAAATTCAAAGTGTAAAAGTTGGTGCATTTTAATTTTACAATAACAAATCAGTTACCTTATTTCAGTGGTAGCAATTGGGCGAGTTGGGTCAAATTTGGATGGGTCATAATGAGTTAAAAGACGAGGAATTGACACAGACATACAACTATTATATACAATTGGCAACATATAGCCCAATATTAATTAGCAATTAATAGTCTTAAAAAAAAATAAGCACGTATTAGCCTAAAAGAAATAAAACCAACTTTTTATAGTTTTTTCCTTTTAATCATGTGCACCCAACCCGCATTAATTAAGGAGATGTGGGATTATTTTTTCTTCCTTGTTTTTAACTCCAATAATTAAGGAAGTTATCTTTTCAATTTCTTTAAATTCTCAAACTCAACTTTATTTAACCGTCTATTTAAAAAAATATTAACGCAATTTACAAAAACATAAAGATATATTTGATTGTAATTTTATGAATTATTTTTTTTTACCAATCAACAATAATTAGTTTATTAGAAAACCGAATACCTACTTTTAAGAAGTGAAATATATATATTTATTAATTAACCCATTAAAAAAAGGTTTACACCAACTTTTAAGGAATAAATTTTTTAAAATTCTTTAAATAACTTATTAAAAGATGTATTATAATGCTCTAACGTGTATTAATTATCACATAATCGACAATAATTAATCAAATAATATTAAATGGCATTTTATTAGAAACTATAATAATAGATATGCATAAATTATACAATAATTAAAGTTGTGATTACATAATGTATACATAAAAAAAATATGTATACACAAAAAAATATTCATAAAAATAGACATGTAAATTTTATTGATGTATACAGTAATTGCAACATGTATATAAACTTTATATTCTATACATAAGAATGTTACCATCAATTATATGTATTACTATAATGAATACAACAATGAGATTAATATGATACATATATAAATTAAATTTTATTCATTAATTATACATATGATTTTGTTTATGTATACGGTAACTGCACTATGTATACATTAGTTCGTATTCATCTGTGTATTCAGTGATTTTTATACACATAATAAACTTGTATACTTTAATTTAAATTGAGATTGGTATTCATTGGTGTACATTGGGTTGTATTCATCAAAATCAACATTCTGATTTTTTACAAGGATCTTACGAGAATCTTTCTTAACCATGAAATTGAGAACAAAAATTTCAAAAAACTATTATTTGAATTTTCGCCAAAAAAAGTTTTAAAAACATTAGTTCCTCAAATCACAAAATTTAAAAATTAATGGGGCAAGAAATGCTACATAATTATATATCAAAATAAATTATTGGAAGGATCAATCAATAAACATACAATTATATCTGATTTGCATAGATAGAGTGAATTAAGGAGAATAAGAGAAAATTTAGAAGAGAAGCAAATATACATATGAAAAGGACTTTAGAAAGAAAACAAAAACAAAGGTTGAATCACCTAAATTTTCGCAAAAACAAAATTGAAAAAACTTCAATTCCACAAATCATGAAATTTAACAATGTAATGACACAGAGGGTCATTTTTGAATATTTTCACAAAATTACCATTTTATCCCTCTCGATAGTTGTTCTCGAGTTATTTTTGACTTGTTCGTGAAGTTGGTTTGAGAATTTTATACTATTCAATAATTTCGATTATTTAGTTGATGGTATTTATTAAATAATTAAATTTTATTAGTGGGTGATTAATGGGTCAAGTACATAATATAAGTAATATCCTATACCACTTAGCCCATGTAAAAACTAAATAAATCAGAGTTAAAGGTAATTAATATTATATTTTTAGTCGAGCACGAAAGGGCAAAAATCAGTTGCGGTTAAAATCTGTAACCGAAGGAGACGAAGAGAACTTTAAGCGACCTTCTGTTCAGGTAATGTAATCATCATCATTGCCTGATTTTTTGTATTTGTATATATGGGTAAGAACATATCATTGTTATTGTGAATTAAAGTGGGGTTGTAAGTGAAAAGTAAGTATAATTGAATTGCAAGTGGGAATGGATATACCTATTCTAATGTTTTTTTTTTTTACTTTGAGAAACAAATACCTTCATGCCATATGGATGTAATCATTAGATAATGATTGGATGATCCTATACTTACTAATGATTTAATAATTACATGTATTTTGACATTGAATTCACAATCTGCAAATTGAGTTTCTTAGACTTAAGTTACTGATATAGTAACTTGACGTTGGGTTCTATTTTAATTATTTATTTATCATTATTATTATTAAATATTGAGTGTATTATATTATATGAAAACTATTAGGGTTGTAGTGTTTGGAGAAATTATGACTAAACCCTAGACTTGAAATTCAAGAAATATGAGATTTGACCTTTGGTTGGAATCAAGATTTAGAAACTTTATTATAAATCCGGGTGAGTTTTGGGTCTAAGCTAGACACATAGTAATATGAGTGTTGCTAGTTTGAAATCTTATTGTGGTCATTTATTTGAATAGATTGCTTTGAGTTGAAAGTTCAACGAAAGGGGAAGGCTCAAGTTCCGGAGTGAATTCTTAATTGATTGAGACAAGTGGATTTCTAAACCCTTGTTAAGTGTATGGAATTCGTGTATTTCCCTGTAATATGTGTTTGGGGGTAATGAGACTTGGTGATGGATTAACTTGTCCACATTGATTAATTCTAATGATGAAAAAGGGGTAATAAAAGGCAATGTGATTAATTGTTTGTGTGTGATGTGTTGTGAACTGTTTGTGACGGGAATTGGTACGAGTACCGGTGTTATAAAGGAAAGTTTATTACTATAGAATGCGGATTGTAATCCGAGAATGCCAAAGCATATGGGCATTAGCTGATATATTATTGACTTGATTTATTATGTGTGATTGTGTTCTTTATTGAACCCGTATATTGGTGATAGCTGAGGTGATTACATATCATATTGATATTTGATTGAGATGCATCATCCATTTTATTGAAATCATATTGTGCACATGCATTGACATGTGATTGAGTATAAGTTGGGCACGTGGAGATCGTCTGTGCTGGGATGGTGAGATGTTAAAATTATAATTTGGGCACATGGAGATCGTCCGTGCGAAATTTGCTTGATTTATGATAATGCGTTAAGAACGTCCGCACAGATACGTGGAGATCGTCTGTGTCGGTATATGGACCTCGCGAGTCCCCCATAGGTCATGAACTCTTGATGTATTTTCGAGGAGTATCATGTATATACGATTGAGAGAGTACTTAGTATTTTGAGGCATATCATTTCATGGTGTCATATTGCATTGCATCCCATGACATCCTTCATTCTTGATGATTATGTGTTTTATTGGTGGTTGGAAAGTACTTGATATTTGATTGCCTCTATTTGATGAACTTGATCTTGTGTGTTGCTGATATTTGTGAGTGTCTTTTTGTGGAAGTTGTGATTGATGAATATTGAGTTTGTTGTTGAGGATATGTAATTTGTTAAAGTGATTGTTGTTGAGTTGGGTGCTATGTAAACTGTGAATTGTTAGGTTCAGCTGGTTTTATGCAGGTTGTAGTTGTGGAGGTTCTGTTGGGGTGTAAGGAGTACCCGTATTCTATCCCCTTAGCTAGTGTTTAGAGGTTTACTTGTTGAGTACTGTGTGGTTTGGTACTCACCTCTTGCTTCTACAATTTTTTGTAGGTTACGAGCCTCGATTTTGTGATACTTTCCATTCTCTTATTTTCCGAGGCTTCTTGGAGATTTGTGAGGTAGTTGTTTGTAATCTCAGCAGACCTTCTTACTCCTATTTATGATCTCGTTCTATTCTAGAAACAAGGTCATTAGAGACTTGTGTTTTTCTTTTGAATCAATTGTAATACTTTAGAGGCTTGTACACGTGACAACCAGATTTTGGGGTATTTTTGAGTTGATTATGAAATTTCCGCATTTTATTGTAATAGTTGAGTTTAGGGCTGATTGTCTTGGTGGAATAAGATGAGTGCCATCACGTCCATTTTTGGGTCTTGACAAACAATTAATTGGACAAGAACAAGATTATATATAAAGATGATTTTTAGAAGTATCCATGAAAAAACATATTGTTATATCTGATTTTCATAAACAGATTGAATTAAGGAGAAGAATTGAAAATTAGGGAGAGAATCAAATATACGTATGAAAAGAATTCTAGAAAGAGAAAAATGAGACAAAAAAGAGAAGAACTCTATTTTAAACTGGTTGACAAAAAAAAAAAGATAAAACCGGGATAGTAAAATAATAATTTTTTTCTTTTCAAGAAAAAAAAAAGCAGCAATCAAACGTGTGTTTGAGAAAAAAAAAGGAAAACAAAAATACATTTTTTTAAGAAAAATGAAAAATAACTATTCAATGCCAAATAAATAAAACAAAGTCTTTTTTTTGCTAAAAAAATTAAAAGTGGGTTATTTATTACTAATTTAGTCTATAGGGTGTTATGCTGGGCCATTTTTGTCTTAAAAGACAACAATCGGGTGAAGACCCAACCCAATCCAAATTTGCTTGGGTTAAAATGGATTAGATAATGGGTCATATAACGGTCAAGACCCAATCAAACTCAATTTTTACTAACTTTAATTGTTTTACTCTGTCTTTTAAAATATTTTAGCACCTAATAAAATTATTATTTTTCTTTATTATGATTTATGGCTATATAATACTATCAAATTGAAAAAAAAAGAATTTTAAATTTTTTTGACAAGATTTCCCGTGAGACCACTTCGGTTACATATCAACTCAAACTTTTAGCAGGTGGTTAGATTGAACTCATAAATGAGCGGGTCAACTTAAACGAATTGGACGGGTTGCGTTTGATTTTGGCCACCCCTACTTTATTTTTAGTTTTCTATCAGTAACTAATATTTACCAGGAAATTTGCTTGTAATTGCAGAATACGTAACTTGATTGTATAATTAAACTCCTTATCTAAGTTACTTGATGATTGCGGAGCTACAATATTAGCTATGGGTTTGCACTAAGCTCCTACATTTCTGCAAGAGACTGTTTCCACAGCTCGAATTTACAACTTCCTAATCACATGTCAACAACTTTACCCATTATCAGAGTTCGAAAACTTACCATATTTCTTGATGATTTCAAGAAAGAAAGGCACCAATCTTGGGGCTAAATCATCATTAGAAATATTCATAGGCTTTGAATTCGCATCTTTAATCATCCCAGAAAAATCTTTCATATCACCATACAATATTCTGTATGAATTCCCTTTTAGCCCTTGTTTCCTCAACAATTTCTCCAACTTCTTTGGTCTGAACCAAACCCAATTTAGTACTTTCCATAGACACACAAACAGAGCAACGGCTATGACACAACAACATATTGTTACTAATATTTGAATTTTGTCCATTTTGTTTGAATTAAATTTATGTGTGCATATAAATTACTACTATATATTTATATCTACCATGTTTGTGGGAAATTAAGACATTGATGAGCAAAGGCAAATATCTGAGGACTTTTTTGTAATTATAATCCTAAAAAACATAGATTGTATCCCCACCCTCCACACATCCCAGCAATGTACAACAGTCATACACTTAGCCAGCCACTGAAAAAATCATCGCATGTAACACATGTCTACGTTCAAACGTTTTGCTTTCTTGAATTAATAGAAAAGCATAATAAATAGGTCTATAAAATCAAAATCATTTACTTTTTTTCCTCATCTCACTATTTTTAGTGGCTGACATCAAGTTCTATTTATTCAATTTGATTTTCAGTTTATTAATGTGAGAATCAAAATTATTTAGATTTGATTTTTCGATTTGAATCTACTACGTATGGAAAATATGTGTCTATTTTATTTTCTGAAAAGGCAAAAGAAATCGACAAAGTCAAAAATGATTAGTGTCTTGGAAGAGAGCATTTTCTTATTATTTTCGCAAAGAATTAGTAATTGAAAAAATAGTTCGGTGAATATTTTAAAAATTATTGAAACATAACAATGTAGACAACCAAAAATATTTAAAAACCATATAAAAATAGGGGTACTTCTCCAAATTTCAACTATATCACATAATTTGATATTAAGAGAGCAACATATATTGGGTTCGTGCTAGCACGGATTCCCATGTATAGTATTTTTAATGGATTTCCCGAAACAAAAGCAAGATTAAACCAGAACTACTAAGTTTGTCCAAACAACAAAAACAACATACCCAATGTGAGGGTCAGGGGAGAGTGTGGAGTACACCACATAATGCCCTATCTTTATGAAATAGAGAAACTATTTCTAAACCCATATTTAATATTGTAACTCCACCCCTAAATCGAGTCCGAATAAACTCTTCACAAAATATGAAATTATAGTTTGTGGAAAATAAGTGGAGCACCGTACTGAGGCTGAGTGGTTATCAAGGATTGAGGAGCATGTGTGTAGGATGGAGACAATTCAAAAGAGAAGCTTTCTAGGATCATACACAAAGTCATCTTTGCCTCTAACATGGCAAAATTTTGTCCAATGCATATTCTTGGACCCCAAGCAAATGGAAAATATGCAACTTGACCCTTTGTTGCACTTGCTATTCCTTCTCTAAATCTCTCTGGATTGAACTTGTTTGCATCTTCACCCCATATATCTTTATCATGATGCAATAAGATAATTGGCAATGAGACTAGCACACCAGTTGGTAGAGATACTTCTCCTAGCGTAATGTCTTCATAAATTCGTCGGGTAAGTACTGTTATCGGGGAATATAGCCTTAACGACTCGTACAAGATCATTGTTACCTGTAACAGAAATGCTCCTCTATCAGTTAAGCAAGCATGAACGAGATAATCAAAAGAAATTCACACGTGCTTGTAGAAATAACAACGAGAGTACCCATGGCATAGAAATTGAACCAAACAACAAGAATACTTACAACTTTTAGATGATTTAATCCATCAAAATCTGGTTTCCGACTCCCAAAAACTCGCAAGACTTCTTCTCTGGCCCGTGCCTGCCAATCTGGATATCTGCTCAACAACACCAGAGTCCACAGAATCCACACTGATGTAGTTTCTGCGCCAGCAAAATAGAATAGCTTGCATTCTTCAATGACTTCTTCGATGCTCATTCCAAAGTCCTTGTTTCCGTGCAGTTCAATTTCTTTAAAATTCGATTCCAGCAATATGCCCAATAGATCCTCATTATCGGCGTTCCCAGCTTCCATTGCCTTCAATCTTTTATCAATAATACCTCTAATTGAGGACCGAACATCCTTTTTTATTTCCTTCATTCTTCTGTTCCTCTTTGTTGGCAAAAATCTTTGAAATTGTTTTATGAAACACAAAACCAAAATGCATTCACAAAAATTAGAACTAATCAATTTGCATTTCCAATAGCTACATTTTCCAAATTCTTAGGAGAATTAAGTTACCTCCATCCTGGGATATAAACTGAGCGTATAACTTCGAGAAAATGCTGAGCTTGTTCCTGTTGAAGTTCAAAAATCTTTCTACCTTCTTCATAACTACTGCCAAAAGCTGTCCGAGAGATCACATCACAAGTCAATTGCTGCAGGTGAGGCCATACATCTATCTCATGAGAGCCTTCAACTCGAACAACATCTTCCCATTTACTCAGCATCTCACTACAGCTCAAGTAAAAAGCTGGAAGCATATGCTGTTCGAGAAAATAGTGAACGAGGGAAAATGTCAATAACACTAACACTTGAACAGAATAAGGAACACATATTCCATCACCATCTAGTAAACATATCTAAGAAATTATTCCACCGAACATAGTCCTCTCTGAATGCATAAAGAGCAACATGGACTAAATGCCCTGTCCAAGCCAAGGAACTTATGCAAAGAGAGTCCTGACAAATGATGATCCAAACAAGATTCGACTTCTTTGAACCATAAAATCATTCTCTGATTGTCTAACTCAAGCTAGGTAGTAGAAATCACTCAATATAGTCATATGTGGAACATACAAGAAGCAAGAGTGAACATATTATCGATTGGTGGAAGAACAATCTAGAACATTGAATCATGATCCAGGCGAGATCCGTCCCTATAGAACCACTATTGTCTACATCAAGTCAGGCAGCAAATATCATATTACTCGAAATAGTCAAATGACATAAGGAAGGCAAATCAAAGGAGATAGAAGCAATAGCACACATAGAGTAAGAATTGCCCAACATAATAGTTTCTGGTTGACCAATCACAAAGTCGAATGACAAACCTTTAACTTCTCTAGATGGAAGGCGGGATTGATGATTTTTCTATGTTTTGCCCATTTGTCTTTCTCATAGGTTACTAATCCTTGCACAAATAAGGTGCCTAATGGATTTCCATGAGGCTTTTGATACACATAGGTTTTCGAGAGTACTTCCTTTATAAGCTCAGGATCCATGATTAGTATTTGTGGTCTTGGACCCATCCATGTAAAACATTTTTTCCCTGCAAACATGTATATGTCTCATGATTAACTACAACTAGTACAAATTTCGAAATAAAACATCTATACAATCGAAGAGAACGAAATGAACAGAGTGTTCTTTAGAAGATAAACAAACCAGGAGAACAGGCTCATTACAATTTCATCGAATTCGAAAAAAAGTTGAAACAAACTGCATACACCAAGGAGCTTCTAGCTAAACTGCTTATTTGTATTAGGAAGTTCAGTAAATATGTATAGATATTTAATTGCGAACCTTGTAACTAAAGAGAACTATGGGTACAACTTCAAGTTCAAAAAGCTTGAACTTCAAATCCTAACTCTGTGTGTGAAAATGAATGAGAGATTTGTGAATGGATAACAAATTAATGAATCTAATCTAACTACTTGTACCATTATATCACTGATTAGTAGTTAGTATAAGGTAGTCCAATCCACTAAAGCTCCTGCTATGCACAGGTGTGTAAAGGAACGAACTACAAGAGTCTATTGTAAGCAAGGTTACCCCACATTTCTACGGAAAGTGCACGTCTACATAAGGTTGGTTCTACGACTTGAACCCCGTGATTTTCTTATTACATGACATCAACTTCAAGAGTTACTCAATAACTAAAAAAGGGCTATGGATGTCAAGTTCAAAACTCATTAACTTCATGAATGAGCGGGTCAACTTAAACGAATTGGATGGGTTGTGTTTGATTTTGCCACCCCTACTTTATTTTTAGTTTTCTATCAGTTACTAATATTTACCAGGAAATTTACTTGTAATTGTAGAATAAGTAACCTGATTGTATAATTAAACTCCTTTTCTAAGTTACTTGATGATTGCGGAGCTACAGTATTAGCTATGGGTTTGCACTAAGCTCCTACATTTCTGCAAGAGACTGTTTCCATAGCTCGAATCTATGACTTCCTAATCACATGACAATAACTTTACCAGTTACTATAACTCGAAAACTTACCATATTTCTTGATGATTTCAAGAAAGAAAGGCACTATTCTTGGGGATAAATCATCATCAGACAGATTCATAGGCTTTGAATTAGCTTCCTTAATCATCCCAGAAAAATCTTTCATATCACCATACAATATTCTGTATGAATTCCCTTTTAGCCCTTGTTTCCTCAACAATTTCTCCAACTTCTTTGGTCTGAACCAAACCCAATTTAGTACTTTCCATAGACACACAAACAGAGCAACTGCTATGACACAACAACATATTGTTACTAATATTTGAATTTTGTCCATTTTGTTTGAATTAAATTTATGTGTG
>JAJOOR010024160.1:0-17500 GCA_036250505.1 Solanum acaule | reverse complement strand
CTCCAACTCTAAACCTCCTAAACACTAAGGGTTCCAGCCCCAAATGCTTAGAATCATCAATCCCTCAACATACAATAGAATACAACTCAAAAACCAACTGGAAACATGTCCCAAATCACAAGGGACTTCAACAAGAATTTCAACAACACAAATAACAACTTCAACAACACAACTAATCCTTTCTCAAACATAAAACGAGTTTGGCGTGTGGGGTAAAGAATCAACCCAACACTATGAACTCACATACCTAGTAGGGATCACCCCCGACGATTTCCACGACGATCTTTGACGGAAACTCCTTGATCTCCTCTTCTTCTCCTCTTCTTTCTCTCTTCTTCACTCAAGAACCCTAACTCTTACTCTTTTAAAATGGGACAAAAATGATCCATAATCAGCCTAACACCACAATATAACCTCAAAGAAATAGCTAGGGAAAAGACCAAAATGCCCTTAAAATTTCCGGTCGGATTCCCCTTCCAACTGCCCAACTTCCAAAGGGTATATCTCACTCATACGAACTCAGAATTGAGCAAACTTGGTGGCATTGGAAAAATCATTCTACGAACTTCGCAACCATAACTGGAACTACTCCTAAATCATCTTGAGTTAGAAGTTATGACGTCTCAAAGTTGGCCAAAAACTCACTTTTTCCCACACTTAACCAAAATTTCCAGATTTTCAAAAATTCAATCCAAAAATGAAAATTTCAAATTTTAAGCCTCTTCGTAGTCATTTCACATTGCCGGATGTTACACTGGGAATTGAGGCATCAATGGGCTGCTGGAAATTTAAAGAAAAAAGGCCCAAAGCTTGTTCTTTTGATGGGTTTAAGATGTTGGCGGAAAATTGTAATTAAATAAGGACAAATTACTTAACTACACTCCTTTACTTACCTTAATATCCATTTATTTCTACTTATTTCAAAAATTTCAGAAATCCCTTATTTACCTATGTATCCCGCATGTATCCCGTGCACAACGCTATGTATCCCGCTATGTGGAATGTATCAAACCTAATGTATCCCGTGCACAACGCTATGTATCCCGCTATGTGGAATGTATCAAACCTAATGTATCCCATGCACAATGCTATGTATCCCGTAAACATCATTTTTAAGGGATTTTTGGTAAATAGAAAACTGGAAGGGATAGGATGTTATTTAGTACTTACAATATGTGGTTCCTATAATTTATACATTAAATAATGATCAAATTCAGTTAAAACTTGAACAAAATGAATTAACATAAATTAATTAATGAACCTCTTAATCTTAACGAAATAAAATAACAAACTTAATTATAAACTAATTAATTTAAAAATATAAACTATTATATAACTAAACTAATTAGCCAAATATTTAATTAAAACAAAAATCTTTTTGAGATGATTTTCGAATAATCATAAATGAGCCTCTTAATCTTAACGAAATAAAATAATAAACTTAATTATAAACTAATTAATTTAAAAATATAAACTATTATATAACTAAACTAATTAGCCAAATCTTTAATTAAAATAAAAAAAAATTGAGATGATTTTCGAATAATCATAAAATATAATAATTATATACATAATTACGTAAAACATATATATTATCTAAAAATTATAAAAAGTGACAAAACTAGTTAAAATAACTTGCAAACTATATTTATCTTTTTTGAAATCTCATAAAATTAATTATTTTAAGTCGTTTGAAATTGAAGAAGCTCGAAATGATTAATTCATATTGTGGAGGTCCAAAATTGGGTGTCAACAATGATAACTTAAATAAGCATAAGTGGGAGTTTAATTGGCAGTAGTTCTAGTACCTTTGCGAAGAGCAATGGGGAGATCATCTGATAAGTGCTCGACCGAAGTAGAAGATGTTGTTGGAGTAGGTAATGAATCACCAAGATTGCTTTGTGGACCTGTATCAAAGTTAGAAATACTAATTAGATTAGGAAGCTCAGAAGGAGGTTGAGGTCGTCGGGAATAGACATTAAGAGTCGGAGGTGGAGCTGGGATTGGAATAGTTTGAATTGGAAGGACTGATATGGCCTTTTGATTTTCCGTATTAGGATAAAAATACGGAGAAGTCTCGGAAAAAATAACATCTACAAAGATCAAGTACAGTAGAGAGATCAAAGCATTTGTAACCTTTTTGTTGACGAGAATACCCAATAAAGACACATTTGAAAGCCTTGTGCTGAAGTTTATTTTTTCCAGGGGGTAAGATTATGAACAAAACAGGTGCAACCAAATACACATGGAGGAAGGGGAAACATTTTTTTGTCTGGATAGAGGACTTAGTGTGGACTTTGGTATTGCAAAATAGATGAAGGCATGCGATTGATTAAATAACAAACAGTAATAACGGCATCACCCCAAAAACGTAAAGGAACATGATTGTGAATAAGCAATGTCCGAGCTCTTTCAATTAGATTTATGTTCTTTCGCTCAACAACTCCATTTTGTTGAGGAGTATGTGCACAATAAAACAAGTGTAATATTCCCTGGGATGACATAAAAGAAGAGAGAGAAGTAAAAAAGTATTCTCGAGCATTATCACTGATTAACTTCATAATGGAAATACCAAATTGATTGTGAATTTCAACACAAAATATCTAAAAGATAGAGAATAACTCATATCTATTTTTCATTTAAAATAACAATGTGCATCGAGAATAGTCAACAATAAAAGTAACAAAATAATGAAAGCCTAAGGAAGAACTAACACGACTTGGACCCCAGAATGAACAATTTCAAACATAGAGGTAGCCCTATTATTGATGCGCTTTGGGAAAAAGGCACGAGTATGTTTCCTAAGCTAACACGACTCATATTCTAACAAAGATAAACTAGATAAACAAGGGACCATGTTTTCCAATTTCAATAGACTTGGATGACCCAATTGACTATGGAGCGAATTCAGAAGAAACAGCGGAATTGAAAGCAACATGTGGTGTTAGAATAGATAGCAGGTACAATCCTTGTGACTCGTGTCCTTTTCCAATCATCTGTCCTGTACTCTGATCCTGCACAATAACAAAATCATCAAGGAAGGTTACAACACATTTCAGGGTTTTTGTCATTTTGCTAATGGAAATAAGATTATACGGACATTCAGGTGCAAAAAGGATTGATTTTAAAGGTATAGAAGGCAGAGGGTGAGCTATACCTATCCCTTTTACAATAGTCTTTGATCCATTAGACAAAGTAACAGTAGAGAAGGTAGAAGGGGTAGTAAGAGTAGAAAGAGTATTTTTGTTACCAGAAATATGGTGAGAAGCACCAGAATCAAGAATCCATTGTCCCTGAAATAAAGAGACTGTGTGACATAAGCAAAGGAGTTACCAGGTTGTGTTGTGCAAGCAGCCAATGAGGTTGATAATTGTTGCCTTGATGTTTGGTACTGAAGGTAGTCATTATAGTCTGCTCCAGTTAAAGTGACTAATTGAGATGGTCCATCTTTGACATTAGGTATAGGTAGAATACAATCTCCATTATGAGTAATATTTGTTGTGTGTCGAGGACGATCATTATTATGTGGAGGCTTACCATGAAGAAGCTGTCATTCTTCTCTTTTATGCCCTTCCTTATTACAATGAGTACAATGTAAGAGGAGAAGTCGGCATTCCTCTCGTATATGTCCTCCCTTATTACAACGAAAGCAATGTTTATTGTTCCTCCATTTTCCTTTCCTGTATCCACCTTGGAAATTGTTAGTTTGGACAGCCATGATAGATGCATCATAAGAATTTACCTCTGGTGGTGCAAATGTGATGCATAGTAATCTTGCAAATACTTCTTCCAAGGTAGGAACAGATGGGCTAGAAAGAATTTGGTCACGAACTGAGTTTAGGTTAGCTCGCAACCCAATCAAAGACAAGACCATAAAGAACCTGTCTCTTTGTGTCTCCTGCTCATTTAATTTGTCAGTAGAAGGCATACGAGAATCAAATTTATCCTTTAAGGATTCTACCTGACCCAAATAACTTGTCATGTCTTGTCGATTCTATTATAAATGAACAATATCTAACACAACTTTGAAAATGAGTTGTATATCATTTGTATACAAAGTTTTGGCTTTGTTCCACACTTTGCAACAAGTTTTACAAGACTAAAACAAATTTAACAACTTAGGATCAACACAGAAGACTACACAATTATGAATCTATTTCCACCCAAGCAGGTCTATCAACTGCTCTAATATTACTACTATTTTTGAGCAAGTGGTCTTCAAATCCTTGACCTATAAACTACAATTCTACAGAAGCTGCCCAGGAAGTGTACCACTACCATCTAAGTTTATAGTACTAATTACCAGTGATGGTGTGGAAGAAACAATAGACTTAACAATCTGATTTTGAGTAATCTGATTTTCAGAGCCTACACCCTGGGCAGGACTGGCACTCGAGAATCATTGATGGCCCTAAGCGAACCCTTGGCCTAGCTTACTTACTCAGCGGAAGACTTAAACACAAGAAATAGTCTCAAATAAGGAACTTATGAAATAAACTTAGAATGTCATTAGAGAAACATTCAAACTAGTCAAGATGGCTACTCAAGTCTCATAGCAAAACATTTGAAATACAAGACTAATGAACTCATTTCTAACTGTATATCTATGTAGCCTCTAAAACTGAGATGGTTGTCGGGACAAGACCCACGACATCCTAATGGACTATATACTGAAAGCAATAAATAGGATCCTTCGAAAGCAAGGAAGCTCATCAACAACTCTGGAGCTCAACTAGAATCAATGATGTACTGGATGTTGATCCTGATTACCTGTATCTGCATCATGAAAAGATGCAGGCCAAATGGCATCAGTACACTGAATGTACGAGCATGCGAGGGGAATACTAAAACAAGACATAAGCTAGACAAGAACTGAAAGAACAAACCTGGTCTTAACTCAACTCAACTAAACTAACCTAAACTCATTCCAATATAAAGCAATAATGTAAATGCAATATAAAGAAAATCTTTTTAAAACATGGCTAACAATTTTGTGTATTTAGAAATACAATAGTAACTCTGATGTATATGCAAGGATACAATATAACTCTGAAATGTATATAAAAATACAAAATACTACCATTGGGGAGTTTCTCTAACCGACAACCATCACTTAATAATTATTGTGATGATACATCATTTTGCCTCACGCTGCCAGGGCCGTCCTATACCTTGCCGAGGGTATAGAACCTGACTACTAAGTGGATCCACTAGGCTATGCTTAAAAGCACTAAGGAATCATCTAAAAAGTATGACCCTTTTCTACCATGGTGGCTACATGGTTTATGGGGGCTGGGAGTTTTCTGAACTCTCCCCCATATCGGTGCTCAATACTACTCCCAAAATATAATACTAGCTCTTCTGTTTAAAAACATAACTTCTTTCTATCGTTTGAGATAATTGCTCAAAACTTAACTCAAAGGCTCCTCTTGGAAATCAAAGTTTCCTCTCTTGCTTAATTGTGAAAGCATTTACTCTTTAATGAAAACTAGCTCAAAGGCTATTTGGAAATCTCAGTTTCCTTTCTTATTTAAATGTGAAAACATTTTAAACCCTTTGGGAGTACATAGTCCCCATATACTCTTTGAAGAAATGAAATTCAATCTTTATTCTTTACTCAACTCAAAACTCAAGTCTTAAAACAAAGTTAAAACATTTGTAAAAGACTTTTGGAAACTCTATGAACTGCTTTTGACTTGACTCTTAAATTTTCTTGACTTGACTCTTAACTTTCCTTGAATTCAATTATGGATTCAAGGCTCATGATCTCATGTTATTGATGACTTTATGTTGGTTAGACGTACCTTAGAGTGTAGTAATCAACTAGGAAACAAAGGTACGTTTCAACGGAACTAGTACAGAAAGATGTGGGAAGAAGTAGAAGACCTAGCGTCCCTGGCGCTCTGAGTGGCACGGGGCACCAGGAGCAAAATTTCAGAACTGAAGTTCGGGCACGCAGGCTTGCGTGGCGCCCCAAGCCCCAAATTTCAGAAACACTTTCGGTGCGCTCTGGCTGGAGGCGGCACCCCAGGCCCCTGTCCAGAATCCCCAGATTTTTTTTGGTCATTTTTCAACTCTAAAACCTCTAGTTTCGATTGGTTCTTTCCCCAAACACTTAGATTCGACTACATAACCAAAATATGCAAGAATCTACTCAAAACGACACCTAATTTTATGAATTTGAATCAATAACTCCTCAACAATTTCAATAATTAAGAACCCAATAGAAACTTCAAACAAATCCATCAACTCAATTTCTAAACCTTTAAGAATCTAAATTTGCTGAAATAAATCATGGTTGGCGTGTGGGTGAACTAACCCAATGCTATGTGATCTCACATACCTTGTAGGGATCACCCCTTGATGAAATCCACAAGCAATTCTTCAAGAACTTGGTGATTCCTTGTTTCTTCTCCTCTTTTCTCTTCTTCTTTTCTCTTCTCTCAAAACCCTAACTTGTTTTTCAAAAGCGTAAGCTGAATCCAATCAGTTTATACCCCAACTTAATTACCAAAGACGAAATAATTTAATTGGGTAGTGAAAAGTCCATAATGACCTTCTAAAATCCAAATTTGACTTTCTTTATCTAGACAGCCCAACTTCAAATGGGGATATCTCCTTCATACAAACTCTAAACTGAGCTAACTTGGCGGAGTTGGAAAGATAATTGAAATATCTTTCCTACGGTATCTTGTGGAACACCTAAATCATCGTGAGCTAGGAGTTATGGTCATTTGAAGTTGATCCAAAACTTATTCTTAACATAACTTTGTCAAATTTCTAGATTTTCATTATTTCCAAAAAAATTACTTTTTCTAATTCTAGCTCTTTCTAGTTACGGGGTGTTAGAATATCTCCCCTTTGGGAATATTCATTCTTGAATGAGGTTACTCTTAGTAGGATAAGGGTGTAACATCTAACATTCAGTTCAAACACCAAACAAGCAAAATGCAAAAGCAATATGCCAACTTATAATAAATACCAAGAAAAGGATTAGTACCTTAATTTAGAACTTATCCGGATTCGAAGAGATGTGGATATCTCTTCTTCATTTCTTCCTCAGCTTCCCAAGTAGCTTCCTCAACAAACTGGTTCCTCCAAAGAACTTTGACTGATGCTACATCTTTTGTCCTTAACTTGCGAACTTGGCGATCTAGAATCTGAATAGGAATCTCCTTATAAGATAAGATATCCTTGATTCCAATATCTTTAGTTGGTATGATCAATGTAGGATCGCCCATGCATTTATTCAACATGGAGATGTGAAATACCGGATGAACCGTTGCTAACTCCTGGGGTAGCTCCAACTCATAAGCTACATTGTCAATCCTCTTGGATATTCTGTAAGGACCAATATACCGGGGGGACTAAGTTTCCCCTTCTTACCAAACCTTATAACACCCTTCATGGGTGAAACTTTCAAGTAGACCCAATCATCCACTTCAAATTCTAAGTTCATTCTCCTAACATCTGTATAGGATTTTTGACGCCTCTGCGCTGTCTTCAACCTCTCTTGAATAGCTTTCACCTTCTCCATAACTTGATGAACTAAGTCTGGTCCAATCAACCCAGCTTCACCAACTTCAAACCATCCAATAGGATATCTGCATCTTCTCCCATAAAGAGCTTCATAAGGAGCCATCTGGATGCTAGAGTGATAACTATTGTTGTAAGTAAACTCAATGAGAGGTAGGTGATCATCCCAATTACCTTTGAAATCAATCACACATTCCCTCAACATGTCCTCTAAGGTCTGAATAGTGCACTCTGCTTGCCCATCTATCTGAGGATGAAAAGCAGTGCTTAAGTTCACATTTGAACCCAAGCCTTTCTAAAAAGATTTCCAGAACTGTGCAGTAAATTATGCACCTCTGTCTGAAATAATCGAAACTGGCACCCCATGAAGTCTAACTACCTCTTGAAGATACAACTTGGCATAGTTCTCTGCTGAATAAGTGGTCTTTACCGGCAAGAAATGGGCTGATTTAGTCATTCGATCTACAATCACCCAAATCGAGTCATATTGTCTGCGAGACCGTGATTAACCTGTGATGAAATCCATATTGATCATCTCTCACTTCCATTCCGGAAGTTCTATATTATGGGCCATACCACCGGGCCTTTGGTGCTCTACTTTAACTTGTTGGCAATTTGGACACTTAGCAACAAACTCTGTAATGCCTTTCTTCATACTATTCCACCAATACACTTCTCTCAAGTCACGATACATCTTTGTGGAACCCAAATGAATAGAATATCTAGATCTATGAGCTTTCTCCATGATCCTTTCTTGGAGATCATCCACCCTTGGTACACACAACCTACCTTGATACCTCTATACACCATCTCCCCCTTGTTCAAAAGCCATTACTTTTTGCTTATGAACGTTTGCCTTCAATTCAAGCAAAATATGATCTTGGTCTTGCTTCTCTTTTACTTCTGACACTAATGATGATTCAGGCCCATTCATCACCACTACCCCTCTTTCTGTGGAATCCATTAGTCGAACTACTAATCATGCAATTCTATGTACATCTTTTGCTAACTCTTTCTTATCTTCCTCGAAATGGGCGGTACTACCCATAGATAATCTACTTAAGGCATCACCAACAACATTAGCCTTACCTGGGTGGTAAAGAATACTCATGTCATAATCTTTGAGTAACCCTAACCACCTTCTGTCTAAGATTAAGCTCTTTCTGACTAAACACATATTGGAGACTCTTGTGATCAGTGAATACATCAGTATGAACACCATACAAATAATGACGCCATATTTACAAAGCAAATACTACGACAGCTAACTCTAAATCTTGGTTTGGGTAGTTCTTCTCATGAAGTTTCAACTGTCTGGAGGCATAAGTTATAACTGTGTCATTCTGCATTAACACATAACCCAAACCAACTCTGGACACATCATAATATACAACAAAGCCTTACGTACCTTCTGGTAAGGTCAATACTGGGGCAGTAATCAACCTCTTTTTCAATTCCTGAAAGCTTTTCTCACAAGCTTTAGACCATTGAAGCTTCAGATTCCCTCTACGAACCTTCTATAATAGCCAGCCAACCCCAACAAACTCCTAATATCCATTGGAGATGTGGGTGTAGGCCAATTTTGCACTATCTTTATTTTCTGAGTGTCAACTCTAATTCCATCACCAGAAACAATGTGGCCTAAGAATGCTACAAACTCAAGCCAAAACTCACACTTAGAGAACTTGGCATACAACTCCCTATCCTTTAGAGTTTGGAGGACTATTCTGAGATGGCTAGCATGATCTTCCGCATTCCTCGAATAGATTAGTATGTCATCAATGAACACGATAGCAAAGATATCTAAATAAGGCTTGAATACTCTATTCATAAGGTACATGAACACTGCAGGTGCATTAGTTAAACCGAGCAACATTACCAGAAACTCATAATGACCATAACGGGTCCTGAAAGTTGTCTTTGGAATATCACATTCCCTTACCCTTAACGGATGGTAGCCTGATCTGATGTAACAACCCGGAAAACTAGTAAGACCAAGCTGAAACTAGAGCCTTACGTGTGAGCTTTTGAGTTTGATGTTGGGTTAAAGGTTGTAAAATGACTTACCGTACTTAGAGTGAGGGTTATAGGGTTTAAACGTCAAGGTACAACTCCCTAAGGACCAACCAAGGGTCCTTGAGGAGGACCCTAACAAGTTCACCCAAAACTGCCCTAAAAGGGCCACCTACAGATGGGCATCTACAGACAGTAGATGGACCTACACCCCGTGGAAAGGGATCGTGGGTCAAGGCCCCATTTTGGGAGTTGCAGACCTAACCTACAAACTAGCAGCACGACCCGTAGGTACACTCACAATTCGTGAGTGGTGGGCGTGAGTCCTGGCATGCAATTCAGTGAAGAATCGGCAAACAGGTGGGTTAGTTTAGGTAATTCATTTTTAAGTTGTTTTAAGTAGGGGTTTTTTAATATGATAATTATACATATATATAAAGTATTTTAAGTCCTTAAACACTCTATTAAATAATCATAGCTCAAGACCCCAAAGCAAATCCCAACTACTCTCCTCACCAAAATCTTCTCTCTAGAACTCCATTGAAGAACAAAGAAAGAGATCAAGTAGAGCTTGAAGAAGGGAGATTTTCAATAGGAATTTGGTTGGATTCTACACCTAAGATATGGGAGTTTTCATCCTTGGGTAGCCATCACCCAAGGAGCCCATTCAAAAGCTTTTTATCTCAATTCTAGAAAACCCAAATAGCTAGGGTTTCAACTCAACCCCATGGATTCCTTTCAAAGTTGCTTTTAAAAGTTGAATTATGTTTGTTTATGGATGAATAACTGATTTTACATGATTCTAACTTGAATTCTTCAAGAATCCATGAGTTTCCCTAATCCTAGCTATGATCCTTCTTTACATTAAGAATGTTATTGCAAGTTGGTTCAATTGATTGGATATGAGTTTATTATGATGTAATTACATGATTTTAGTATGATTCTACATGTATTCTTGATTAACCTAAGATTCTAGGGTGAAAGTGATATAGCCTAGGGTTATGTCATGAAAGAGGCAAATTGAGGGTTTAGATGTGACCTTCTAAAATTGATGAACTTCTTGATGAATTGCCTTAAATTAGATCACCTAGACACAAATTGCCTATGAGCAAAGCTTTTAGACATGAACTAACTTGATTAGGTCTTACATGATGAATCATGGTTGAAGTAGTATTGAGATTTAGTTTACTTGATGCTATATGACTATAATTGAATAAGAATGAAGCAAGTGGTTAGTATACCTTGAGAGTTAGGGTTACATGATGACCATGTGAGGTATTGCTTGAGAGTAATGCTCATAATATGAAGATGAATCCTAGGGCTTTAAAGGTAAAAGCTAAAAGGAATGAACTATGAATATTGAGGCTTTAAGAATGAAGCCCTTGTCCATGTTGAATTGTATATGGTACTATTGTGGAAGGACTTTACCCACATGACCTACAATATGAGTATATGAGCTTATACATGTAATGAATGAACTACTTGAAATATGAATATGTCCATGTCTAATGTAATGAATGCTAGATGTGTTGATTTATATGGTCTATGATCCTTGAATGCAATATATGAGAATTATGCATGATTGTGATATTATGTACATGCTTATGAACACTTTGAGAGGGAAGTGTCTATGATGATAATGTTGTTGTTGTGCCATTGCAAGGACAATCACGCACACACTCCATGCATAAACATGATTATGATGTATTAATGGTGTTAATTGAAAGTATAGTTCTCATATGCACCTTTACACATTATTATGCATGAAATGTACATGACCATGATGATCCTATTGTGTTGATTGAAAGTCCATTCTCATGAAAACACATGATCTTGGTGTGAAAGGTTTACTCACATACTAATGATGATTCTAAGGTTGAAAGTTAGTTCTCACATATTGAATTTATTAGTTATGTTTTGAGTTGTATTGAATGAAGGGTAAGATACTATTTCATGCATGTAAATTTAATTTCAAAGACTTAAACAAGTAATTTGGGAAATAATGCTTAGCACCGAGCGGATATGAAAAATGAGGTAGAGGTCTTCCCGTCAATACAATAGGCCGTGTCTTCTATACATGATCTCATGAGATGGAAGCTCTCCCGTCAATACAATAGGTTGGGTTTCTAGAAGCAATCTCTCTATCCCATAATTATGTGGCCACATAGGACTTTAGCTAGTGGATCCACCTAAAATCTAAACATGTTAGTCCTACCTTAGGCAAGAACGACACCTTCTTTCGGTGTGGGGTTACATGACACCAGATTTCATGTAGCTCACATGGTCTATGTCGGTTAAGGCTATATTTCCCTATATGATAAGAATTTAAATTATGATAAGAACATGAGTTATGTATTATGGTTCCTCAAGAGGTCCTACTTAGTATGAGTGGGGGTATGGGACTTCATTCATGCATTGCACAAATAGACTTTGAGAGTGGGCATGGTATGTCTCTCTTATGATATGATGATTATGAGTTAATATATGCTTTATATGAATTATGAATATGAACTATACTTATGACTTCTTAATGAGCTTTACTTAGAGTGAGTGGAGGTATGGGACTTCACTTGTACATTACACAAGTAGACTTAGAAAGGGGTTATGATGTGGTTTCCTTATGTTATGAAGATATATGAAATTATGTATGCATGATATGGATTGTTGCTATGAGTGACTTTACTTATTATAAGAAATAAATATGAATGTCTCATTGTCTATGAGTGTTGGCTATGGATAAGGTCAAGGTATGTTATGCATGATCATGGTGGCCTAGGAGTGATACTTAGTGTAGATAGGATTATGGGATCCTATCTATGCATTGCACAAGTATGGCTTAGGGTTGCTTATGTGATAGTTCTATTATGATGATATGATCTTGGTATGTAATTATGCATATGAATTATGTCATGTGAACATTGGAGTATGCATTATGTTGTGTTGAAGACTATGCTTGTGATTATGATGATATCCTTTATGTTGTGATGAAATGTGCATGGTTTGTCTTATGAGCTACATTCTCCAACTATTTCAAAGCTGATGTTCAAAAGTGGCATATAGCATGGTTTCAAACAAAATGTCCCTTTTATGCATGTTTTAAGGATTTTTATGCATGGTTCCATACTTAGTACTTTTTGTGCTAACCTCATATTTCTACATTTTCTATAAGTGTAGGCTTTGGAGATATTGGATTACATCCTCGTGGTTAGGACCTTAGTAGATCAAGAAGAAGAAGATTGGTGAGTCCTCATAGTATTCGAGGACTTGACCATATGTCCTTTATGTCTTTCTTTTATGTTTTAGACTTTTTGTAAGGGTCGTGTCCCTAAGATTGTATTCAAGAAGTTTTAATTCCAATGTTATAGATGGTTTGAGACATAGTGTCATAGACTCTCTTTCAATTTATAAAAGACTTCGATTGTAAATAAAAGTTTTAAATTCCGCATTTTTTTCCTATGCTCTAATGTTCAAGATATGCTATGAGGCTTATATGAGACCCATACGGGGTCAAGTACGCCGTGTTACGTCTAGGGGGTACCCCTGGGTTATGACATCTAAGGTCTATCTTAGAGAAACAGGTGGCACCCTGAAGTTGATCGAAGAGATCATCAATCCTCAGTAGAGGATACTTATTCTTGATGGTAACCTTGTTCAACTAACGCTAATATATACACATCCTAAGGGAACCATCTTTCTTCCTCACAAACAAGACCGGAGCACCCCCAAGGTGAGACACTTGTTCGAATAAAACCCTTCTCTAGGAGATCTTTCAACTGCTCCTTTAAATCTTTTAACTCTATTGGTACCATCCTATAAGGCGGAATAGATATAGGACGAGTATCTAGAAGAAGGTCTATTCCGAAATCTATTTCTCTCTCAAGAGGGACTCCGAGTAAATCATTTGGAAAGACTTCTGGAAACTCTTTTACTACTAGAACTGACTAAATATGAGGTATCTCAACAGTAGAGTCATTAACTCGGACTAAGTGATAGACACATCCCTTGGAAACTAACTTTCTTGCCATAAGGTACGAAATGAAACGACCCTTAGGCACTGCTGAACTACTTTTCCATTCTAAGGCTGGCTCATTTGGAAACTGGAACTTCACTACTCAACTTCTACAATCTACTGAGGCATAACAGGCATGAAGCCAGTCCATACCAAGAATGACATCAAAATCTACCATGTCTAATTCAACTAAATCAGCCATGGTACTTTTGTGATTGACGAAAATTGTGCAATCACGGTAGACTCTCTCTGCTAGAATAGACTCACCAACAGGTGTAGAAACACTGAAGGGCTTACTAAGTTTCTCAGGAAAAATATCAAAATTCATCGCAACATAAGGAGTTACAAAAGATAAACTCGCTCCTGGATCTAGCAAAGCGTAAACATTAAAGTTAAAGACTTAGATCATACTAGTGACAACATCTGGATAATCCTCTTGCTCTTGTCGACTAGTGATAGCATACAGACGGTTTCCTCCTCCGCCTGTCCCTGAAGTAGCTCCTCTAGATGCAGCTCTGTCTGGTGGAGCAACTGAAGAAGGTGGGGCTCTATTGCCCCCATTACCGTTACCCTTCTTGTTCTTTGGACACTCGCATAAAATGACCATTCTGGCCACACATGAAGCAACAAGTGGAGCTATCACGACACATCCCTGAGTAGTTTTGACCACACTTAGCGCATGCAGGAGGCTTATTACCCCCTTGTGCCATACTACCTTGAGAATAAGCAGGTTTAGCTCTAAAATTTTGATTATTGTACTCACATTTGTTCTTTGGTGCAGGTGCACTAGCAGATGATGAAGCACATCCCTTTTGTTTATATTGGAAGGAAGACCGGTTCGCATTACTCTTCTACTTCCCGAACTCATTCATTGATGTCTTACATCTCTTATTCTTAAACTCTTTTATGTCCCTCAGCTTGTCCTCCTCAACTTACTGCACATGGATCATTAGCCTTGCTATGTCCATATCCTCTATCAACATAGATGTCTTGCCTTTCTTACTTGACAGGTGAGACAACCCAGCAACAAACAAACTCATCATGCTCCTCATGTTAGCAACCATCTCCGGAGCATAGTGGGAAAGTTGTGTGAACTTCAGACTGTACTCATGAACACTTAGTGAATCCTGCTTAAGAGTGAGAAACTCTCGTACCTTTGCTTCTCTCAGTTCTCGGGGGAAGAAACACCCCAAAAAGACCTCCTCAAAACAAGCCCAACTCGCAGGTGATGCTTTCTCAGCTCAATTCTTCTTTCATTGGTCGAACCATATCCTAGTGACACCCTTCATTTGGTATGCAGATAGTTCCACCCTCTCAGTATCAACAACATGCTAGATCTCAAAAACCTTCTGAAGCTCTTCAACAAAATTCTCTGGATCCCGAGTAACACTTGAACCTGTGAAGCATGGTGGGTTCATCCTTAAGAACTCACAGATCCTTGAAGTATCAACCACTTCCTAACTATTTCCTTTTTGTTACCCTACATGATTGGTCACAACTTGGCTCAACATCCGGATAGCTTCACGGAATTCAGCATTGGTGACCTCTCTTTGGGGTTGCACTTCCGGTGCATTAGGTACCCCTGTTGACACCCAATTTTGGCCTAACGTTTTCAAAAAATTGAAACTTTTAAGTTTTATTTATTTAATAGTTCAAAATAATTTTTTTTTATAATTTTAAATAAGTTTATCGATAACTATCCTTATTTATCAAAATTTAGGATTTTTCTTTTATCAGTTAATCTTAAAATTGCATTTTTTTTTTGTCATTAGTTACGTTCATTATATATTTTTAATATTCATTTTATTTGTTATATTTGTTAATATTTATTTTGATATTTTGCACAATCTAAAAATTCATCTAAATACAGATATTTTGCTTGATCAATAATTTTGGGCCACAATCCCAAGTCCACAATTGAGCCCATTTAACAATTATTTCCTATATAAGTTTTGGTTAGGTTAAAAAATAGGGGGTGCTGAAATAAAAATTAGGGCAGTGTATAATTTTCAGAGTCTTTTCCAACTTTTAGCTGCCAAAGGAGCACCACCATTTTTTATCCTCACTGCCTCCAAAACCCCACCAAAAAACACCCTCGTCTCCACCAAATCGCCTCCAAATAGCAACCTCTATCTCAAACCAGTGAACAAACTCCAGCAAGCCACCACCAGCCCACCACCGTTTCATTTCTCCTCTTCCTCGCTCCGGCGAACCACCAAAAGCAACCAACAAAGTCCCAATGTTCACTTGTCTCTTTCATGATGGGATACGACTAGATCTGGTAGAAAATCAACAAACTCCGGCGAGGAGCTGTAAGCTCCGATGAACCGGACCACACAACTAGTCCTTTCCCCGCTCCCCTCTACGATTTTTACTCCATTTTTGCAGGTATCCATTCAACTAGTAAACCAACAACCCAAAAGCAACCAGAAAACGTCATTTCCAGCGAAGGAGTACGAATCTCGAACAACAGCAGCCAAACACGACCCCGTTGTGATTCCAACACCAACGAACTCCCAGATCTGGTCGGCAAAGTAGTAGCATGGTAACCCGTATACATCATTGTTTGTTCTTATCTTCATACTAATTGATATTGTTTCTATTATTTTTATTTTCTTGTAAGTTTTAGTTATTGCTTTGGTCTCTGTTATATATCAGTATTATCTTAGTTAAAGTTTATTTTTTCCGATTCAGTTTTTTGTTGATTTTCCTTTTTACCTTCTATGTCTTGTTTTAATTTTTTTCATTTATGTTGTTATTATTAATGGGCTGCACATGTTTGTTTTATTTTGTCTTACATGATTATTTATTCTATTTTTGCTTAGCATAAAGAGTTGTTCGTTAGCTCATCATTTCTATGGCTCTAAGTTATTTATTTTGTGATATCTTGGTATTTTTAAGAAGCATTGTGTTTTTGTTGGTTGGGAAAAATTATTTGTTTGTTATTATCTTCTCTTTATTGTATGAGAAAATACATAATTACCCCATTAAAGTAAGATGTATTTTTGAAAAAGACATTTAAACTTTGTGGGGGTCCTAATACACCACTTAACTAGATTAATGTGAAATTATTGAACCATTTTTTGATATTTTATAGAGAGAGTGTATATCACTTGCCTGTAGAGCGTGGAAACCAAAAAAAATAAGATTAAACTTTTCTTTTGCAATATTTTTTATTAACTATATAAATAATCTTTATTTTACTGTTTTTTTTTTCTTCTCCTTCTCGAGCTTCACCATTGAAGGAGCTTGAAGTTTTTTTTTTCTTCTTCTTTTTTTGCTCTCTTTTCGTTTTTCATTTAGATTGGATTTCGACAGAGAGATTTAATTGTAACTAAATAACACAATCTCAGTACATAAAATAAAATGTCTTTTCACTGACAAAAAAATCTCATTGAAAATGGAAGCAACAACAGATTTGCTGTTTTGTCCTCAGATTTCTTCTTCTCTTTCTTGACTGTCTGGGGTGAGAATCTCCGAAAAGATGATGGCAACTAAGAAGATAGAATCGTCGGCGTTATTTCAATGTTTTTTTCAAATACAACCCAAGTTGATTTAGAGCAAAAATCAAAGGCAAAACACACAAAAAGAAGACTTTGATAGAAATTTTAATTTGAAAACAATAAATTTTGAAAGCGGATTTGATTTTTCAGTTTTAATTTTGATTTAGTGTTGTAGCAATGGCGGCCACTCCACAACGAAGAAGACTAACGGATGGGTTAAGCGAAGAAAGAAAAAATAAAGAATTAAAACTAAAAAAAAAAACATAAATAAAAACAAAGATTAGGAAATTATATAAAATTGACAAGTGGCAAACTATAATTAGTGCGTGCTTACACCTTCATTTTTATAAGTGGGATTAACTGAAAAATGAGATATTTATATCACTTTTAAATTATTTAGTGGGGTACTAGGACCCTTATAAAGTTTGAGTGTCTTTTT
>JAJOOR010024159.1:0-19979 GCA_036250505.1 Solanum acaule | reverse complement strand
CAATTACTAAATATTACACTAGGGAAATATGACACTTTGCTCCACTCCTAATAGGTTGGAATCTATGTGAAGATCAGTTTTCCTCTATATGCTCGACATAAACTGGACATAGGATTGCTCAAAAGACTGCTGGCACTATTAGACATGGGAATTGCAGGTGTTTGAACTCAAAGAGCATAGGCAGTTGAATAAGTAAACAAGACATCTATATTAATTTTATTTGATAAAGGATGTTAGTTTTCTTTTTTTTCTGTGAAGTATTTGTGTAAATAATGATATGACGACTCATGTACTATGGTGTATATTTATATATATGAAAGCAGATTATGATAGTTCTATATCAATGCAGTTTGATTATTGCCATTAGTAATTATATTATAATTTCAAAAATAGTAAACTAAAAAGAATGTATATATAGGGACCACACTTTTTCAAATAAGCTTTTGTGGACCAGTGAATATAGTCCCTAAAAGGGTTTTTAGGACCAAATCTTTGGTGGCCCTGTGATCTCTCTAGGGATCAGAAATACAGTCCCTAAAACAATTTTAAAGACCAGTTTAATGCTGGTCGTAAAAATAATTTAAGGACCAGCTAGTCCACCTCGTCCTTAATGTCCATTAGCGACGGAAGCTATAGGGACGAGGTGGCGACCAGATTTTCTAGTCGCTATTGACCTTTATGGACCAAAATCTTACTTTTTGGGACTAGTTTTCCCTTCTCTATAAAGCATTTTTCTTGTAGTGAATGCAGGAGTGATGGAAATTTCATTTACGCTCTCAAAAAATAGCATCAAGCTGCACTTTCCTACCTCAGTACATTATGCAATAAGGTAATTAGTAGATTCAGTTCTTTCTTTGAAAATGGTGAATAACTGAAAGAAGGAAATAACCATATTTATCATACTCTTTACTTGTTGCTTCAATTTCTGTTGTTGTTTAAGTTGTTAGTCATAACTAGCTAGTACATGTATTTGCTAAGACTCACCCATTATATATTTTTCTTAAATGATCACTAAAATGAAAGATGAATCCTTTGTTATATCCTTGACTCTAGAGTCACAATAAGGAAAAATGAAACTCACTTATAGAAGAAAGCAAAACACTAGACACCAAAAAGAAGAAAATAAGAGTCTTTCAACATATAGTCATATCTAAAGCCCATCAAATGAAACTGGCCATGATAAATTGATGGAACCTATTGTTTGAGAAATAGGTGAAGAAAGAAAGAAAGAAATTAAGTTCTGAGATTCAGGAAGATATATAGGAGAAGTTGGAGAACTTGGAAGTAATTGATTGGCTAAAGATAACTTGGAAGGTCACCAAGAAAGAAGAAGAATCAACTACTGATTAACATCTAGTTTATTGACTTTTGAATTAAAGTATTTTTTGGTATTGTTTGTCATCTTAAACTTTGTAATCAATTATGAATATGATATTCATGTCGTTGTTGTGAGATCTAGTCTATAACACCATGTTCTCTACTTGTCTTGAGATTTCCTTAAACTAATTTGAACATCAAATCATATGAAAATAGTTATATAGATGACGAACAATAGAATCAAAATTAACTTCAACAAGATTTACCTCAGGCTAGTAAGTACATACATGAACAACAATTAAGCACGTCGAAGTATCTTTCTATCATGAAAGACTTGTGAGAGAAGTTGAAGTAATTGTCTAAAAAATTGGAAGGTCACCAATTGAAAGGAGAGGGTGTACATTTAAAAAAAATTAGGCTGTGTTGCTTGAAGAATTAATGAAACAATTGTTTGTATTCAGTTACTTTTTTTTCCTCGAAATTGGTTGACAAATTTTCAATTTGTGTGTTCATGTAATGATTTGTATTTCAATTATGTTATTTCAACTTGTAATAACTTATTCACTTTCTTTCCAGGCTTCTAGCTTTACTTTCATTTCTTTTTCTCATTCATCTGTACAAATAAGTATATGGCATCAAGACTCTTTCAACTCTACTCAGAAGAGATAGCAATTTTCCTTCTTAAAATTGTTATATTTTTTAAAATTGTTGCAACAAAAGTTGTCTAATTTTGTTTTGACTTTATTTTTTCCTTCTACATATTATTGTCGGACTTGTGCTGACACGAGCTCCAACCATCTAGTTATATATACTCCACCAAATTTTGCATTTGAATAGTATTTTAAATTGACTTTTTTTTATCTATAAAATTGATGCAGATTAAATTGGAATCAAGAAAGTTTATCCTTCGTGGAAAAGCCTGAAAAGGGGTCTTGAGAATGGAAGTAGTCTATGAAAAAAGACGATATTAGAGATCCGATTTGGTAAAAGGAGGTCACTTGAGCCAATTTCATCAACAAACCTATCAAATGAGTTGGGAATAATTGCTTGAAATTTTGTTTCGTTTCAAACAAGTGGAAAGAACTCACAAGAGAGGAGAAAATAACACAATAGATTATATTGTATTTTTAATACAATCTCATTTTTATCACATGAGATATTAATTACGATGTGGCTACATTTGTGACGAAACATATTATTTATTCTCAAATTGCCTTTTGATCAATAATATAATTTATTTTTTTATTGCAATTAATTGTGTAATTTATCACAACTTTTATTGTTACTAATCATGATAAATTTTAGTGATGATTTTGTATTGTAGATAAAAATAATATTTTTAGTGACGACATGATAGGTTTTAAATACAAAATTTAAGCCATTTTTTTGTTAAAGCAAAGTTGTCGCTAATTAATACATTTAGGGACAATATATTTTTGTATATCAAAGATCGTCTTTAGTGACAAAGGCGCATTCGTTCAACTACGAAATATATATGACTTTAGAGACAATTGACGTCGTTGCTAATTAAGCTAAAGAGTTAGTGACAAGGTGATTTCGGCAGTATTAATAACTTTTTAGTGACGAAAACACACTATTAACTACAATTTTTATACTTTTTTTTTACAAATGAGTTCATCATAAATACACTGTATTTGGGGACAATTTGTTTTTTTTTTGTGGTCAATACAATTTGTTCGTCTTTGTATACTTTTAGCGACACACGTTTAATGACGATTGATTGACGAACTTTTTTCATCACACAAGATTTTTAGTGATGAAATATGATTTATAGATGAAAAAATGATTTGTCCTTGATAATCAAATTTGTTGTTGTGTGAACATCATGTTAAAACATACTTACGATACTTTCTTGAAATAACCTTGGTTCATTATTATTGTGGGATTGAGCCTTAACCAACATAAAGACCATGTGAGCTATAACATGATCCCCGGTGTCTCCCACACCGAAAAGGGTTGTCCTACTTGTTGATGTAATTCTCACAAGGGGAATCACAATACAATGCGGAAATCACAAATACAAGAAAGTAAAGATAGATAGATAGACACACAAGAGGAAACAAAAAGCAACCAAAGGGTATATTAAACCCTAAGAGCTCGATTCGTTAATCCAACTATAGAACCTAACTCTTACGACTACCTCAAGGAAATCGATATCCCAAGCAACCGACGTTTCTAAACAACAATCAACAAAATCTTAACCAAGCTCTCAACACTCAAACATGACTTTTCAGTTTTCATCATTAATATTCAAACAAGTCTACCCTAAAATGAACCCTTAAATGCCTATTTATAGTTTTAGGACTTTATTACATAGAAGGGCCCAAAAGTGACCCAAAATGTCCATTGGGCGAGCTAAGTCGAGCTCGCCCAACCCATTTGGCAATCCGCCCATGGGGTTTGGCGATGGATTCTGCTCCTAGCATTGGCTGGGAGCTACTGGAACTAAGGGTGGTCTGGGGTCATTGCCCAATCCACCTGGCGATGCGCCAATGGTTCTCATGGTCGCCAAAGTGGCAATGTTGCCACTTTCTTTCGTTCATTTCCCCAAGCAATCTTCCATGCATGTGAACCTTTGTTTGCCACCAATATAAGTCCAAAAGCCTCCATCCTTGTGAATAATCTATCAATACGTTGAAGTTCGTGAGTGAATGGCTTTGAGGCAATCTGGATTGCATCATTCTCCCCTTCTTGAAAAGGATTCGTCCTCGAATCCAAACCTTGCAAAACCATAGGGGAAGCAAACAAGAACAAGATCCTCATGGCATGAGGGTTAGCGTTAGCAACAACAATTTCATCACCATGACAATGATGCACAAATTTAACATATAACCAAGCATAAAAAATATCAACAAAGGGTTTGTAACCCATTAAGGTAATAGATACTTGGCTACTTAATAAACTTTGACAAAGGGGTAGAGCAAAGGAACCCATTTACTTAAACAACCTCATATGTAAGCCCTCATTAGTTCCACATTTAAACAAGCACAAGGCCTCCCTTATGTCAAGCAACATATGATACTTTTCATGTAGACCAAGAATCACCACACAAGTGCCACAATGCAAATTACTACTGGGGTCAAATGGGAAGGAAATCCATGAACTTGGATTAAGTACTTCCCCTTTTGCCCGATTGGCACCCTTACTTTTCGAACAACATACTCCACTCAAAAGTGTGAGCATCATCATATGTAAACAAGTAATAGAGAAAGGTGTCTCACAAATCAACTTCCTCTAGGGTGTTTTCATAGGTATGACTACGAATAGGCTCAAAATCATTGGTCATACCATTAAGAATTGAAACACACCAAGAAGAAGAGGTAATGGGAAAACAAACACCACATTCCTCCTCATCACATTCCTTCCCCACAAGAGTACTCTTATCTTCTAAGAAGAGATTTCCATCTTTGGGAGGAAAATCTTCACACCATAGTGGGTTACTATAAGAAGTATAACTATTAAGAACTACACTACTCTCATGTTTCACACCGCTAGGTACATCACTAGGAGTGATTTCATTATCTTCAAATAAGACATTGTACTTAAAGAGATCAACTACCATGGGAGAATTAAAACATGCAAGTTCACCCTCAAAAAGACACATATAATTTTTTGAAGCATTTTCAAGCACATGATCTCTATGAGCAAAGAAAGCAATCAGATCTTCCACAAAAGATATGCTCAAAGAGTCACTCCTATTCAAATGATCAACATTATCATTAGGATCACCAAATTGAGGTTCCTTAATCACATCACAAGAACCCTCAATTTGTGAACTACACTCACAAGCAGGTTGATCAACACAGTTATCACAAGATAATGAACTATCATTCAAAGCACGGGTGTCAACACTAGGTGGACACAAATTGATCTTACTAGAAGAATCAATTCGGTCATCAAGAGGATCATCTAGCGTATCCACACTCTCAACATGTACATTATCAACACATGGTAAAGAAACATTAGGCTCACTTAAAGACAAACTATCATTTACACTTTGTTCATTTTCAATGGTAAAAGTGTTAAGTTTAGCTATTGTACCTTGATGCCCATAAGAAAGATCTTATTTACCTTGGAATGACACTCACGTAGGAATGTTGGGACATCCCACAAGTGCATCCATCACACCTTTGATTGTAGGCTCTTTGTTGGGAACTCGTGTTCCTCTATTCATCAAACTTGTACCTACATAAGAATCCTTACCAAGTGAAGGATGAACAAAAAGGTTAGATTGAGATTGTGGCACCCTCTCACTTCACTACACTCAACGTATCCTTTTTCCACGCTAAGGTTGCCACCTTGCTCTCCCTTACTCCTCTCAATCTTTTGTCTCTCATTTTTCACCTTAGGAAAAGGAAATAGATGTGTTCCCCATTGATCCACAACATACTTAGACCATTTCTGCTCGTTTGGGACCCTATGTTCGTTAAATCAATTGGCTCCCAAACATAAGTGACAAAAGTCCATGGGAATTATATCACACCAAACCTCCTCATTGTATTCACCGCGTGTGAAATAGACCTTTACCCCTTCGGTAACCTTACATCCCTCTATGGTGTATGGATAACGCCTGGATAGTCGAGGTAGTCCCAAGTAGGCTACCATAGATGGAGTGATGTAGTTTTGATTGTACCCATCATCGAGGACAAGATCAAGCCCCAAAGCCCCTCCAATGTCAACCTTTGTCCTAAGAACTTGTCTTCTCGGATCGACATTATAAAGCTTTGTGTACCCCTTTGGCACATACTTGAACCTCATAAGCCCTTTCCATTCTTCCCATGTCAATGGGTGGGTATTTCCATTAAGTGTTCGGAGCTTTCCCACTTGATTCCACCAACTCAATGCAAGACCTTTTAAGTGTAGACGGGCGTATATGGGTCGCTCTTTACCTCTCAAATCATGGTTTTGGAAAGTTCACTCACATTGCCACTCCCAATCCAGATACACCTCGGGATTACGCCTTCCTTTGAAGATAGGAAAACTAACCCTTTTGGTACCGAGACCCTTGACACATCCCTCATATCTGCCTTAGTTCCTATATTCAGACACGTGTGCATTAATATGAGAAGTATAGGATATGGCATCCTTAGACATTAGAGTTGACTACTCTCTTCTTCCCATTGGATGATTTTGACTTGAGCTAGTGTAACCATACACACTGCTTCGACTAGGGTAAGGATTACCGTAAGAAAAAGAATATGAATCTTAACAAGCCTTAGGGGCATGCTCCTCATAATTCTTATATAAGAAAGTATTATACCACACCTCACCTTCATCCTGGGAGTGGGAAGTGTAACATGTTCCGGCATCATTACAGGAACCATCTTCATTCTTGGAGTTGGAGTAAGATCTCTCACATGCTCCCTCATTACCATAAGAGCTACCACAAGGTTCTTCTTCTTCTCCATCTTCACCATAAGAGCTATGTTCACCATTTTCCTCATATTCTCCTCAAGAATAGTAGCTCTCATTCCCATTCGGCTCTTGATCATGGCCATCATCATAGCCTCCATAATCATCATCATACTCACATCCATAGCCCCCATCATTACAATCATATTCTCCCATATCATAATCACATTGGTCCGAGCCTATTTGAGGACATGCTTTCTTATAACTCCTTTGTACGTACAAGAACGACAACTCATAAAACAACAAACAACTTTAGCGTTAGTAAAATGAACTCAAAATCACTCGTGTTTACACATCTTTGATTGCCTCTCAAATTGGTGCGGCTAATGTTGAAGATTGCTTATACTCGGTTGATAAAAAAAGAGTCAACTCTACTCTTGGTGGGAATGGATTTTTGTTTAAAGAAAAGACAGATGACTTGATTAAAGCAAAACAGACTTGAATCAAGAAGTTAACTACGAAGTAAAACAAAAAAAGGGACGAAAAGAAATGGCACTAACAAAGAAGTGAACTCAAGAACTAATAGTCAACAAGTAGGTCAATTACGAGTTGAAAATCAGTTTAGGATTCTTGACAACAAACTAGAATCAAAAGAAAAGAAACTAGGAATTTGAACCTGAGATTAGGGTCATAAAATGAGTTTCCGATCACCAAACGACCTATTTTCTTTGCCAAAAGTGCAGTTCAGCTCGCTAACTTAAAGATGGGTTCGCCAAACTTTGCAGGAGAAAGAGGCAGGTTGGCGATCTGGGTGGCAATTTGGGGGAGCGCCGATTGGACTCGACGAACCAGGCTGAGTCCGCCAAATTTTCCAGTAGCTCCAGCCAAAACAAGGTCAACTCGATGACCTAACCACCCAAAGGGCGAGGCGCCAAGTGGACAGGGCGATCCAAGTTGGGGCTCGCCCAATGTCCTAAAGCTGCACCTGTAAAACTCTAAAAATTGAACCTCGGTGGTCCCCCTCTGCCCTTGTCCTTTAGTATTTACCCTTTTTGGTAAATTCCCTTTGTACAAACATTTTTACACTTTCTCTTTCTTCTCTTTTAGAATCAAACCCTTCCTTTTTTAATGTTCTTCTCTTTGAAGGTTTGAATGCTCTTCAAGAACTTCAAAAACACTATGAAGACCCAAAAATTAACCCTCTAGATTATTAGCTCGGAATTTCCCGAAAATTGAGATACAAACTCTCCTTGATATAGGAAACAATGCCCAATACTTTTTAGCACTTAATTCCTTGCCAAAACTTCCAGATTTCAAAACCCACTTGTGTCTTCTTCAAGCTTCTTCAACCTTCAATCGTGGTTTCTTTAATAGTGAACGAAACCCTTTTAAATCTTAGCCCTAGACACAAATCCAACCTTGAAAACTTCAAATAAGACACAAATCATCAAACCCATTTTCAGAAATTTCTCAAAAACGTTTTGAACACATTTTTTTAGCAACAAAACCCAAGACTAGAATCGTTAGAACGAATCTAAATTCGGCTCTGATACCAAATGATGTAATTCTCACAAGGGGAATCACAATACTATGCGGTAATAAAAAATACAAGAAAGTAAAGATAGATAGATAGATAGACACACAAGAGAAAACAAAAAGCAACCAAGGGTATATTAAACCCTAAGACCTTGATTCGTTAATCCAACTATAGCACCTAACTCTTACATCGACCTCAAGGGAATCAATATCCCAAGCAACCGACGTTTCTAAACAACAATAAATAAAAGCTTAACCAAGCTCTGAACACTCAAACATGAGTTTTCAGTTTTCAACATCAATATTCAAACAAGTCTACCCTAAAATGAACCCCTAAATGCCTAGTTATAGTTTTAGGACTTTATTACATAGAAGGGCCCAAAAGTGACCCGAAATGTCCATTGGGCGACTTAAGTCGAGCTCGCCCAACCCACTTAGTGATCCGCTCATGGGGTTTGGCAATGGATTCTGCTCCTTGCATTGGCTGGGAGCTACTGGAACTAAGGGCGGTCTGGGGTCATCGCCCAATCCACTTGGCGATGCGCCAATGGTTCTCCTGGTCGCCAAAGTGTCAATGTTGGCCACTTTATTTCGATCACTTCCCCAAGCAATTTGCCATGCATGTGAACCTTTGTTTGCCACCAATATAAGTCCAAAAGCCTCCATCCTTGTGAACAATCTATCAATACGTTGAAGTTCGTGAGTGGATGGCTTTGAGGCAATTTGGATTGCATCACTTGCCAAGGTAGAACCATGAATCTGAGCTAAAGTGGATCCACTAGCTAGTGTCTATCTAGACAATCATCTTACGAGGGCACATAGGTAAGCGATAAGGAGATTGCTACAAGAAACCGGGCCTCAACTCGAGAGAGCTTCCATCTCAATATCCTCTCGGTGCTAAGCATAATTCCCATGGATCAGTATGTTCTTACTTATTCTCATTATCCATGGAAAGGTATCTTAGGATAACCAATCCAAGCTAGTTTTATTAGGATAGCTCTTACTCTTTGATTCAATTAGGTGAGAAAGCCTTTCAACCTAAGAATCCTTTCTTGTGAGAAAACCTTTCACATTATGCTAGTATGTATTTATGAGAATATCCTTTCAACAACACATCAACAACATCATTGGTGCTTCACTCTAAAAGCACCCTTAAAACATTTGCATAGATTTCATAAGAAAATGCATAAGTCCATAATTTACCTCTTGAGGTTCAAAACCCGCTTTCAATCATAAATACTTAGAAAACATGGGTTAGTTATGGACTTCATCATAATTTCATGTAAAGAGAACAATACATGCTTAATTTCGTAAAACTCTTCCTTTAAGATCAAAATCCCACACCATATGATTCATAACTTGAAAACATGGGGATTACATGGGTTCATAGGGGAAAACACCATTAAACCATAGAATTTCATCAATTCATGCATAATAGATCATAATTCAATCATTTTAATCAATAATCATAAGAACCTGTGACAATTGAAGAAAACCCTAACTCAATTGGGAGATTCTAACTTCGAAAATAGGAGAATTTGGGAACTTCATGAATGGAAGGAATCCATGGCTGAAAACTATCATACCTTGAATCCAAGTGCTAGCCTTCAATGGAAGAATGGAGGCCTTAGCTTGAAACCCTAGGTTATATCCTTCTTCTTCTTCTTCAAGTTTCTAGAGAGAATTATTTGAAAGTTCTTCTTTTTGGGTGAGTTTGGAGAGAATGATTGATTTCTATTGGGAAATTTGGGGGTAAAAAGACTTATATAGGCTTCCTAAACATAGGAAAAACGACATAGTATAGGAACTAATTAATTAGAAAAAGACCCAACTGTCCCTGAAAATAACTGTTAGCTGACCACCAACGCACCCTAGTCGACGGACCGTGGTCTGACCTACGGCCCGTCCTGGTGGACCATCGTTAGTCATCAGAGAGTTGAATATGGACCATCTAACCACGAGCCCTAACCACGGACCGTGGTCTGACCAAAGGTCCGGTTGTCAGGACGTGGTTCTGGTCTTTTTGGTTTGCTGAGGGGGCCATCCACAGACCATACTTATGGTCCGTGGTCCCTTCCACAGGCTGTGGGTGGCCAGCGTGGGTTACGCCTGCAACTTCTGGAAAATTGTTTTACTACCCTTTTTCAAATACGGGGTGTTACATGATTATTTGAACCTTCACCCAATTTGGTGCTCATTACTACAAAAATATGTATCGCTGCTTAATAACATTAAATTTGTCCCACATTATGTCACGGCCCAAAGTATACTCTATGTGTAACAAGTAGCGTAGCTAGCCTTATGTCAGGATGTCCCTTTGGACACCCTTCATCGGAAAACTATATCGTATATACAAGTAAAAAGATAAATAAAGTGACTAAGTAACATATTTTGGACAGTCTTGACACAACAATATGATGTAACCTAGTGACTTTAGGTGCCTTAAAGTGTTTGTGTGTTCGAATCTCACTAGTAGCAATTTTTTCACTTTTTAAGAAGAGCAAGTTCACTGTAGTACTTGGACACCCTCCGTGAAATTTCTAGTTTCGACGCTAGGTGTAACATGACGTATAGAATCCCGAAAGACCCTACATAAGCCACTTAGTATGCATCATACAAGATAATAGAAATAAAGATTTCAAAGTACCATTTTCATATCAAAAGTTTCTCGATCCTCAGAACATGAGGACTCACCAATCTTTGAATGTCAAGAGATCAATTAGTCATGAGTATGTGAGGTAGGAGCGTTGAACCCTACATTAGTGAAACAATGTAGACACAAGTATGCATTAGTACATGAAACGTACTAACTATGATAGTAATGCATAAAAAGTATGAAATAATGCTAAAAGGACTTTACATGACATGCAATGACCAAGTTAAAGCATAACATAAGATGTTAGAAAACTCATGTCATAATCATTATCAATGCAAGCTTAACATATTTAAAGACTTTGTCAGATACTTTGAAAGTAACCTTGTTTGTTATTGTGGGATGTTTACCATTAACTGACATAGACCATGTGGGCTAAAACATGGAATCTGGTGTCTATCCCACACCAAAAAAAAGATGTCATTTTCTACCAAGACAACACCTTACTTCTAGCTTATGTGGATCCATTAGCTAAGTCAAACTACGGGGGCACATAGTTAGGGACAATGAGATTGCTACTAGAGACCTGACCTCTACTAACGGGAGAGTCTCCATCTCAATATCCTCTCCCTGCTAAGTAAAATTCCATGGAATAGTCATTAATCATACTCATTTCATCATCCATGGAAAGACACAATTAAGTTACCAATCCAAGCTAAAGTTATTTAGGATAGCTACTTAATCTTGATTCAACATAGGTGAGAAAACATTTCAACCTTATGAATCCTTATGTGAGAAATCCTTTCACAATCATGACCATGATCCTTATGTGAGAAATCCTTTCACAATCATGACCATATTAATATGTGAGAAAAAATTTCACAGTTCAATTATACTTTCATCTAAAAACATTCTTAAGTCATAAATATCAATCTCATTAAAAACATGCACATCTTCATAAATACATAGTTCATAGTTCATAGTTCATAAGCTTCATCATGTGATCACAGTAAAAAATTATGGATCATGCATGCGTTCATATGTATTCAACTAAAAAACATGTAAATACTTCAATTCTAAAAAGATAGGAAACAACTAATT
The DNA here is from genome assembly GCA_036250505.1 of Solanum acaule. Classification (NCBI taxonomy): domain Eukaryota; kingdom Viridiplantae; phylum Streptophyta; class Magnoliopsida; order Solanales; family Solanaceae; genus Solanum; species Solanum acaule. The sequence continues at coordinate 8,059 of JAJOOR010024159.1, read as the reverse complement.
GAATCATAATTGAAAAGAACCCATGAAGATCGAATGAAACCCCAACTTTGAATTGGGAATTGAAATTGTAAAAATGGAAGAGTTTGAGAACCCTATGGAGGAAAGGACTCCATAGGTCAATACTAACATACCTTATTGATCAAGTCCTAAGAGCTATGGTGAATTGAAGATCCTTAGTTGAAACCCTAGCTTCTTCTTCCTTAGCTTTGAGAGAGAAAATTGGGAGAGGAACTTGGAGTGGGGGGGGGGGGGGATTTATGAATTAGCGAAATAATATGGAATTGGTAGTTTTTGGACTTAAATCACTTATATATGTCTTAGAATAGGGGTTAAAACAACATTATTTTTTGTATCAAACACCTAGGGAAAAGACCAAAAAAAATATCTTAAGATAACTGCCGAACCCTTTCTACAGTTTGGACCTACGACCCGTAGGTCTTTTTTTACGTACCGTCCTAGTCAACCGTAGAAAAATTTAGAAGCCTAAAATTGGACCAACTTTTGACGAGACATGTCTACGGCCGGTAAGACTTTCTACATTCCGTAGACCCAAACCGTAGAACTCAACTTTGACTTTAAAATCTCACGGAGTCTGGGACCTTCCTACCAGACCTGCCTAAGACTTATAAACCATTCGACGAACCATCCTGGTCACTTGTAGAAATGTCCCAAAACTTGATTTTTTTCAAAACTCAACCACACTTTCCACGGATTCCCTCTATAGTCTATAGAAGCCTCTATAGCCCGTAGAATGGATCCGTAGAATCCAATCAGCAGCCTAAAAAAGTTTTCTTTTGTCACGACCCGAGACTATCCCCTAGTCGTAATACGGTGCTTAGAATCACAACTAACTCCATATTAATGAGTAACTAAATATGAACATGTAAAAGAATGTAAATGATTGAGCGGCAACATGATTCTGTAATACTAGTTCCATATATTTGGACAAAGTTTTGTATACAACAACTGTGATGTGAAAGGAAACTGAAATAGATTAAATTGAATACAACATCACTAACTGATTTTAAAACATGTTTCGAAAGTAATGGAATCATCACATTTCAAGAAAAATATTTTTATGACAGAAATACACCCTCGAAACTCTTTTAGGCCAAATATTCAACTTTTTACCTAAATATCCAAATCATAACCTAATGTCTCGAGAGTCTAACTGACCACCCTACTATGTCAAACTCGACGTTTTGGACTCAATGGGACTAATAGAACAACCTTCCAATGCTCAGATCACGAAATGTTGACCAAAGACAACCATTTCAATATAATTCAACTCAAAAGTTTGATATCACTAAAATATCACTTGATGACATTGAGAACCACACTAACCATTACTGCAACACATAATAATCATGAAACATTGAGGGGAAGGGCGAAATGGTTATTTCACACATAACAGTAATTTCTCATGAAATGGGACATTACAACACTAGACATGCATACATACATAAACCAGAAACATACAACCATCACCTACCGTGAATCAATCCTCTTGAAAACTCTAAATAACCTGAGCTTTCCGCTTGCGAAATGCCTTGGCTTGTTCTTGGTTTAAAACAAACAATATAAACAAGAATCAATCACTAATGGCATATTACTTTACACAGATTTTCAACAAATCCTAACCCCGGCCAAAATATGATCATCTTCCCCAACTTAGGTTTTTTCCACCATGGAATCATGTCAAAACCTTCACCCAATAAAATAACCTAGATTCTAAGGCTTAAGAATCAATGCATAAGGTTGGGGCGTCCAATTCTTACCTTTACCGATGAATTTCATGGAAAAACAGGTGCAAACTGCCAAAATATCACCCCTCCCAAGTCCAAGAACTCAAAGTGCAAAAAATAGGGATTTTGGGGTTGTTTCTGGACTGAAACCTAATTCACCCTTTATAGCAGCGTCGCTATAGCGGAAACTAATCCCGTTATAGGGGTTTGAGAACCTCTATAGCGAGACGCCTCCTGCTATAGAGGCCTCAACAAAATTATAGAAACTCAAAATCTGGAAAGAGGACATTTTTTTACAGCACAAACTCTTCCTTGACATCCCGACATATACCTTTCACGCCAAGATCAATTTCGAGAGTTCTACTTATCCGAATTCAATTTTGAAAGGTCTTATGGACTCTTTAATGTCTTGGCTACAAGAATATATCAACCAAACCTCAAAATCACACTCACTCATCTCCGGATATCCCTAGAACTCACCTAGCCCAGATTCTGTCTGAGGTTGGCCTAGCTGAATTTTTTACGTCATTACCAGAAAAAATTTCTAGGTCAAATTCATTCCCTATAGGCCTACTCATAAAGACTGAGTTAGGTTAAAAGTTGATAGATAACATTTAATGTTGAAATTTAATTTCATTATATACACATACCCTTCTCCTTCTTCATTTTAACTTGATTGTAATTTTTAGATCCTCTATTCTTTTTTTATCCATAAAAAATACTCTTTGAACATTTCTTTTATCTTGTATATGCAATTTCACTTTAACATTTTATTTTATATAGTAATATTCTAATCATTATTATTTAGAGATATATATATAGAGAGAGAGAGTCATATTCATATATATTTATTTTTGTTTGTATTTTAATTTTGTTTAAGCTTTTATAATACTAGTTGATGTTTTATGGTACAACATTTTGATTAATAGTTAGGACTAATTAATAAAAAATTAAAATAAAAGTTTGTTCTATGCACTAAAAAAATTCTTTTATCTTTTATTTGGACCAAGTCCAATCAAAATTTTAATACCTCTCCCTCCAAAATATTAAAAAAGCCTAAGGACCATAATTTCCCTCTAAACCCAATCAAATAACCAGTTCTCCTTCCCACCCATTTCCACGTAACACACACACACTCACACAAATCTCATTCTTTTGCGTAACCCCTTCCCCTTTCCTCTCTCCATTTGCTGCTCACTCTTCTTTACCTCATTTTTTGGTTTAATTTTTGGCGAAATGGTCTAATGGACTAGGTCTGGACATTCAATAATTCGATTCGATTTTTAGTTCTTGCAATAGTGGTACTAAATACTGAATCAAATAATTTCGATTCTATTCGATTTTTGTATGTACAAAAAATTAATTTCACAATTCACACGAAAATCAAAAAAAAAAAGGAAGAAGAAAACATAAGCATGATAGGATGAATACCATGGGTCACGGTTGAAATTGATGGTCGCTGACTCGTTGGTTGCTGGTCGGCAGTCCTGATCGCGGCGCTGCTTGCTGCCCTGGTCGCGGCGGTCGCTGGTGGCGGCGATCGCTGGTCGGCAGGTCCAACTTGAAAATTGAAAAGTTAGAACCTGAAAAGTGTGGTGCAAAGTGGAAAAAAGGAAAGAAAGGTTTGAAGCCCTAATGCTAGTTGGCACTTGGCAGTTGTTAATTTGCTAAGGGTAAAAAATAAATAAAACGTAAAAGGTAAACTAATATAATATAAATATTAATAATTACATAATATATATTATAATATAGTATATTTCGGTTAAATCAAAATACCAAAAAATACAAAAACACATACTGAAAATCGAATTGAAATATCAAAAATACAGAAAACACATACTGAAAATTGAAACGAAAATTGAAATATCGAAACCAAATTATCAAAAAAGATCAGTCCGGTTTGGTATTTCGGTATTTATGCTCAGCCCTATGATGGACTCTTATACTTGTATGCGTTTGTATTTAGATCCCTCCTACTCAACATTGTGCAACTAAACTCTTAAACTCATTAAAACACAATATTTTAAACTCTTTTCTCGTAAGATAACTGTGTGTGTAATCCAACCTCTTAGACATGTAATTTCATGTCAGTTTTCAATGACACATACAAAATTAAATATTAAAAAATAAAAAATTAAATATTTAACTTTTGGAAATTTTTGAATAGTCATGTTCTTCAATACCCATATATTCTCACAATTTGAGCACCAAATTCATGTCAAATAGATAAAATTCTTTTTTATTTGACTTAGAATTTCAACTACATGTTTATAAACACAAATTCAACGAGCCCCAATAACAGATTAGAATTAATTTCACAAATTCACAAAACTCGTTTGTTGTTCTTCAAATTTTCTCAAGTTTATCAAAGTGGTTTTCAGCTCTTTCAATACCCACCATCACCCTTTACGTTAATCCATGTCCTACATTCTCTTGAAATCCAATACAAACAATGGATTCAACTTTTAAAATTAAAAACACTAAAAAATTAGAATTATAAGGCTGAAAAAAAAAGAAATTAGGGGCGGGATTTGATTTGTTGAAAATAGGAGAGTGGGTTGAAGAAGAAGAAAAAGAAAAAATAAGTATATGATGGGTGATTTCAAAGAAAAAGAAGAGAATGGATGTGGTATGTGGTTTTGTTGAAGAAGAAGAGAAGAGTGTTTAGGGTTAGGGGTGGGAAGAGTGGCAGAGAAGAAGAGAAATTAGGATGGCGGCGGGGTGGGAGTGGGGGGGGAGGGTTAATGAAGAAATTATTTTTTAGAAGAAGAGAAATTGGGAGGGGGCGGGTGGGGTGGGAGAGGGTTAATGAAGAAATAATTTTTCTAATTAAAAAATAATGTTTTTTTAAAAATAATAATATTTTTAAATATAATATAGTGTATTTACGCATTTAGAAGCGAGTGTATTAACTCGTTTTCCAACTCAGCAATATTTACGTCACGTAGGTTTGGTCAATGGTAAGAGGGGTTTCAAATATTGTGTTTTAATAAGTTTAAGAGTCTAGTTGACAGAGTATAGAGCAAGAGGATACATAATACAGACCCATACAAGTACAAGGGTCCATCCGACTATTCGCCTTAATTTTTTGTGTGTGATTTTGGTACTTATATTTTTTTTATCGTAAGCTCTGCAAAGTGGAATAGATGGTATTAAATTTTTTTAATATAAAGGCAATTCTCTGTTACATGAGTTCGGTGATCTATACTAAAATTTAAAATTTATACTATTATTTTATTAATACTTAATTTATAGGCATTTTGCATGTTGCGGGTTGTTAAACTTAATGCATGAATGCTTTTATATATTTCAAAATTTGTTAATTACCACATCGTAGAGTTATTCGTACCCAATTTTTAAGTAATTTCTGGTAAGCCTCAAATTTTATTTTTGTTTAGTTAATTAAGACAATGTAATCATTTTATTCTTGATAGGATTTGACTATTACAAATTAAAGGATAATTATGCATACTTCAAAATAACATATTTTCTTATTCAATATGGTAAATTGTTGAAGTTATAATTATTTTCTTGGTAAATAAAAGAAAAATATAAGGTCAAGGAGGAAAGTCTAACTTATAAATTAGAGAAGTAAGAAGTACTGAAACTACTCATTAAATAGAATGGGCATCATTATATTATTTAGAAAACATAACCCTTGTTTGTGCTTACATAGAAATAATATGAAGTCGTTATTATTCACATTATTAGTGGGTATGAGAGAACATCAAAGTAAATTTCTTTAATTCATAATCTTATAAAAAAATTAAAACCAAAGTTTTATATGAATTTGCTTTAGTAATGAATTGATTTTTTTATCAAGATGTAGAAGATATATGTGTATCAATATATGTTCATCTAATTATTTCATTGTTTCGGTCTGATGTGGAGATTGAGCTTATTTCACTTTGGATAAGAAAAGATTGGATAACAACTTAAATCACCAAAGAAATGCTATATAACTTTTTTATGTTTATTTGATAATGATTTTCAAAGGATTTAAAATTGTAATGTTGAAGTTGTATACACGAGTTTGTGTTACTTTTATTTGACATTAATTGAATTTGTATAGCCTATTAGTAAAAATATGTTTAATTTTTTTTTCTTTAAATCTATTATTTAGTAAAATTATTTGTTAGTTTGAAGGCTTGATGTATATCAAATTTTACATTTATTATTGAAATAATAATAATAATAATAATAATAATAATAATAATAATAATAATAATAATAATAATAATAATAATTTTGTAAGACTCCACAAATCAAATTATGTAAATATTAATCTCATGAAATGACAGTTAAACCCACACAAATTTAATTTTTAAAATATTGATATCATATTATGAAGGTTCTAAACTGTCACAAACTAATAGTAAAAAAACTCCACAAATTTAAAAGTTATTTTGTGGGGGACATGGTGGAGGTTTATTAAAACTACCGCAATTTAATTTGTGGAATTCCTAAACCTCTATAAATTGACAAAATAACCATCATAAATGAAGTATTTTTTTACCGTATAAATTAGTGTCAATCACTTCTGGGCCTATCATCTGGATAATTTTGTTTTATTTTTTATTATATATAAAATCGTCTCAATGACAAAATTATTATTTTATATTTTTTTTAAAAAAATATTTGTTAGAAATATGGGCATAGTTTGATAACGATATATCCCAAAAAAATTCATAATCTATTTTGATAAGATATTTTTTTGTAAATCAAATGGCCATTTGAAGAATTGATTGACTCATTCTATACCCTTTTAGTTCTAACGGATTAATAGTTCTCTCTTTTCTCCTTGTAAGTTATTGCGCATGGGAAAATGCAAGAAAAAAATGGGGTGGGGGGTGGGGGTATTTCTTTGGTTAGAGTATATTGGAAGGCACATGCATGTCAGAGTGTCTAATTAGATATCCTTCATAAAAAAAAATCGTATATACAAGTAAAATAATACATAAAGTGATTAAATAACATATTTTGAAACCCTTGACATAACATATTGTTAAAGTCTAGCGATTTCACATGCCTTGAATGAGTCAGTATAGACACCCTTCGTAAAATTTTTGCCTCCGCCATTGTTCGGAAGATGGAGAAGGGAGTTGGTGTAAATGATTGTGGGCCTGTGGGGGTGGACCATCTAAGAAAGAAGATCCTCATACTATAAGTATAAAGTCATCTAGTGATACAAATAGGCCAAAGTCAAGAAGGTGTTACACGTTCTTCCCTCTCTTTGTTTCATTCTTTGTCATATTTGATGACATTCATCTTTCTTGCTCTGCTTTACTTTATATAAATCAACTTAGTCCCAATCAATGAATTTAGTTCCATGTGCACTTTTCTTGTGTTGTCTAACTCCATCAATTTCAATTTAAATTACTTTGTACTTACTTATTTTCATCGATGTAAGATTTAGTGTTATCTCAATCATGTGATCAAAAAGTGTGAAATCTAAAAAAGTTTTGGTACGATAAAAACACATAGTTATTTAACAAAAAAAGAAAAAGAAACTAGTGTTGGAACCTCAAATAGATAGTAAGACTCTTAAAGATTCTCATTAATGAATCAGTCATCTAATAGTCCAACTCTATCTAAGAATTTTTAAAAATAATTATTTATAAATACATTAGATTAGTTAATATATATAAATTAAAACTCAAATTAGTAGTATTCGGCCACAATCTGATGTCAAACTAATTAATGAAACATCTTACTATCAATAGATATTTATTTTTCAAGGGAAAATGCCTAATATCCCTCTTAATTTTGTAATAGAGTTAATATACCTTCTCGTTGTAAAAGTGATGCATATATATCTCTAATATTAAAAAAAATGACTCTGATATGTCCTTTTGGTCTAACAAAAGTGAAAAAAATAATTTTAATTTTTTTTTAAAAAAAACCCATGTAATAAGTATTTGATCCTTCTCACACTTGATTTTCTTTATTGTTTTAATTCAAATAGCTAATTTAGATTTATTATTTTGATGATCAAATTTATTTTTCACTTATTTTCATGTAAAATTTATCATAAATGGCCCATATATTTTTTTACAGATGCAAAAATAAATTACAATAAAGCCGCAAAAATATGTGTTTTAATTTCTTTTTACTTTTTTCACTTTTCCCACTCACACTTGTTTCTTTTTATTTCTCATATTTTTACATTAAAGAATGAAATAAAAAACTCATATAATAATAATAAGCAAATAGATTTATAGGGGGTGGTTGGGGGGGGGGGGGGCGAGGAATTTAACTAAAACTCAAATTACCTGTCAGAATAAAAAAAAAGATTCATATGTAAAAGAGTGTAA